>AWUE01019628.1:0-164684 GCA_001974825.2 Corchorus olitorius | reverse complement strand
AAAAAACTTTTCGGGTCAATATTCAGCCGAAATCGTATACCCATCACGGATTTATGACTAAATACGAGTTTCGGGGTCCCTATTCAGTTTTGCATGATTTATGGCAGAAAGACTCCCTGAAATATCTATATTCATCTAACCAAATCTCAGCCACAATGAATTTTTTGGATTTGTTTTTACGAGCATGTGAATCTTGTTTCAATTTAATTAGAAATAAATTCGGGGAAAAAATGGAAAAACGATATTAGAAACTTGGAAAACCCTTCAATTTGTTTCGGCGTTGAATTGTTTATTTTTTTCGGAATATTTTGCAAAAAATTGAGAAAAAAACATTTCGAATCAGTTTTTAGCCGAAATCGTGTACATCACGAATTTTGGCTAAAATCGAGTTTCGGGGCCCTGTCTCAGTTTTGCATGATTTTTGGCAGAAAGACTCCTTGCGATATCTATATTCATCTAACCAAATCTCAGCCACAATGAATTTAAGGATTTGTTTTCACGTGCATCTGAATCTTGTTTCGATTTAATTAGAAATAAATTTGGAGTAAAATTGGAAAAAACGATATTAGAAATGTGAAAAACCCTTCGATTTTTTTTGGCATTGAATTATATATTTTTTCAGAGTATCGTGGCAAAAAATTGAGAAAAAAATTTCGGGTCAATTTTTAGCCGAAATCGTGTACAAACCATCACGGATTTTTGACTAAATACGAGTTTCGGGGTCCCGGTTCAGTTTTGCATGATTTATGGCAGAAAGACTCCCTGAAATATCTATATTCATCTAACCAAATCTCAGCCACAATGAATTTAAGGATTTGTTTTTACGAGCATGGGAATCTTGTTTCAATTTAATTAGAAATAAATTCGGGGAAAATATGGAAAAACGATATTAGAAACTTGGAAAACCCTTCAATTTGTTTCGGCGTTGAATTGTTTATTTTTTCGGAATATTTTGCAAAAAATTAAGAAATAAACATTTCGGGTCAGTTTTTAGCCGAAATCGTGTACTATCACGAATTTGGTCTAAAATCGAGTTTTGGGGCCCCGCCTCAGTTTTGCATGATTTTTGGCAGAAAGACTCCTTGCGATATCTATATTCATCTAACCAAATCTCAGCCACAATGAATTTAAGGATTTGTTTTTACGAGCATCTGAATCTTGTTTCGATTTAATTAGAAATAAATTCGAAAAAAATGGGAAAACGATATTAGATGCTTGGAAAGCCCTTCAACTTGTTTCGGCGTTGAATTGTATATTTTTTCGGAATATTTTGCAGAAAATTGAGAAAAAAATATTTCAGGTTAGTTTTTAGGCGAAGTCGTGTACTAACCATCACGGATTTGGCTAAAATCGAGTTTCGGGGCCCCAGCTCAGTTTTGCTTGATTTGTGGCAGAAAACACAATTATTGTTGTGATTGTTTCTTGTAAATTGTGCTGTCGTTTGCTTGCTGTTGCTGAATTTCTTTTTCGGCTTTTGGATGATTGCCTGATTATGTTCTTCTGTTTTGCAGTTTTGTTTGTTGCTGTTGTCGATCTATTGGCGTAGTTGATGAAGGTGAGCTACTTGTCCCACTTGAATTTATTTTGATTTCTTGGCGTCCTGTCTAAAACATTACTATTTTATTCTTTTTATGAGCCCCCCCCCCCCCCTCCCCCCCTCTCTCTCTTTTCCCCTTTTCCCAGGCAATGCGGAGAGTGGATTCTTAGAAATGGAAGCTGCTACTTCGAATGGGGTATGGAGCACCGCCGTGTCTTCTCATGTAGCTTCGTGTCTGGCCTCGCCTCACTACGGAGGCCTCTGTCTTCTCGTGTAGCTTCGTGTCTGGCCTCGCCTCATTGCGGAGGCCTCTATCTTCTCGTGTACCTTCGTGTCTGGCCTCGCCTCACTGCAGAGGCCTCTATCTTCTCGTATACCTTCGTGTCTGGCCTCGCCTCACTGCGGAGGCCTCTCTCTTCTCGTGTACCTTCGTATCTTGCCTCGCCTCACTGCGGAGGCCTCTCGCTTCTCGTGCACCTTCGTGTCTGGCCTCGCCTCACTGCGGAGGCCTCTCGCTTCTCATGCACCTTCGTGTCTGGCCTTGCCTCACTGCGAAGGCCTCTCTCTTCTCGTGTACCTTCGTGTCTGGCCTCGCCTCACTGCGGAGGCCTCTCGCTTCTCGTCTACCTTCGTGTCTGGCCTTGCCTCACTGCGGAGGCCTCTCTCTTCTCGTGTACCTTCGTGTCTTCGCGTGTTGTCTCTCTTGTTAAGTATCTCCATGTCCATTGAGGTTGTAAATGGCCAGCAGCCAGCTAAAAATGAAGTAAGTTTATGATATTCTTAAATTTTCAATCTTTACAATTAATTAAAGTGTTTTGCTTTTGTGAATATTGCATTGCATGTGGCTAATAATAAGCTTAAAATTATGGTTATATATGTGTGTGTGAATCATGTTTTCGTGTGTATTCATTGGTGGTTTTGTGATTCTTGAATACATGTTTCCCCATAGGTTTTTATGATTAGAGGCCTAATCCCCACTCTCTCTCATAGAAGATTGAGTTGTGGGATGTATCTCCTTTCCAATAAATTACACCCAAATTGTGTGTTGTTTGTGATTGGATGGAGATACAATTGGTATTTTGAGATGCTCATGGAGTGTATTGTTTGTTTATAGTAATTGATTGTTGTTCTATAGTAATTTTATATGGATATAATAGTGGTGCAACATTCCTAGTTATGTTTTGTATCATTTATTTATTAGATGTGATGTATTAGGGAATTCTTTTCTTCATTGTAAAATTGGTGTGTAATTATTATATTTTGAGAGCCAAGCCTTGTAAAGGAATGTGTTTATACATCAGTAGTATAGAAGTATAAAGTTACCTTGGCATGAAGCACTCAAAATACCAATAAAGAGGAGTCTAATGGGACTCTTCTACCTTGCACATGATATACCACTGATATGATGATAGAATTTATGGTATTTCTTATCTGCTTATGTGTTCGTTTCAATTTCTATTGAGGACTAATTGTGGCCCAAGTCTAATGTAATCCAAATTATATTTTTAAAATATATGTGACTTAAGTACTTGGCTTATTTCGGCCCAATTTGTAGCATCAACTTCGGACCTAGCTGATTTTAAAGGGTAGATGGTTTCACCTCAAATGTTTCGATTTTCTAGTAATATATCTCCAACTAGATATATAGTTGTAATACTGAATGTAATAATTGAGAAATCAGGTAACAATTAGTTGTCTTCAAAAATATGACGGAATATTTGGAGAGCTAAATTGCTCAAGTTAGGCCTAAATTGTTTCTCTAATTTCAATAGGCTGAAATTTTGTCGAAATTAAACCTGAATCAGTTTACAAATGGGTCTCATATTCGCCTAGATTGGGTACTAATCGGGTCACATATTGTCTACATTAAGCAGAAATTGGTCAAGCACTGGACCTAAAATGGGTCAAATTTTAAGGATTAAATATTCTTGAATAAATTGGGCCAATACTTTTAATGGACCTGTTTTTACATAAAGTTGGACTCGAACATGTTTACATTGGGCCTCACGTTAGTTTATATTAGACCATGCGAAGTCTTGAATAAATCGACACCCACCCTATTCTCGATTTGGCTAAATTTGCAACCCAATATGATTTTTCATTTTAAATGTGATTTTCCAATTAGTGACCTTGTTTTAAAACAACAAAACATTGATTATTCTGCATGATTCTTCCCAATAAATTGCTTGAAACGTTTGCTCAAAATGTCAACATAACAAAATATCGTTTGCTAATCCTAAAGTTCATAATATAAATTTGTTAAAAGCTTTTTTATTCTTCTTTTTTTATAATATTAAGTAAAATGATTTATTTCTTTACAAAACGGGTGGAAATTGAATTAGGGTGGAAATTGATTTATGGTACTTAAATAAACCACCTGGGAGGCCAATGGGAGTTGGAACAAGTTATTAACATTCGGATTCTTCGTGCACCCCACCTAAGTTCGATTTTCGCTGACTACAATCTCCCATTTGGTATGCGATCTATAAATTGCGAACAGTTCGTAGGTGAAAATCCAATGGATTCATAAATTCCAAATTGGATCAGATTTGCCCTAATGTTGGAGATGGAGTAGAAATCCCTACTCCTAAACTGGATTCATAAATTCCAAATTGGATCGGATTTGCCTTGGTGTTAGACATGGAGTAGCGATCCCTACTCCTAAACTTTATTTGACCAAGAAAAACAACAATAGGAGTAAGCTCAAAAAATATATGGCCTAAAATTTTATTAATTTATTTTTAAATTAATGAAAGACCAGTTAGAAGTCACAATTTTGAAAAAGAAAAGTTTCATATTATCCAGTGTTATTTTAAAAGGAAGAATAATATAAGGTTGGTAAATTAAAAAAACGACTGGCATTTTATATTTCAATTCAAAAAGATCACCTTTGATATGTCCAAATTTTTTAAAATGTCTGATATATAAAATGCCTAAAAAGCTTGTAAAATGTTTCGAACTACGTAAAATGAGAATATTAGGGAAAGGGAGGTCATTTACCTTTACAATTAATAGAGATCTGAAATCCTGTTGGTGAAAACACTAATGATTGAGAGAATAAAAGAAGGTTGGTAAATTAGAAAACGACTGACAATATTTTTCATTTTAAAAAGGTCACCTCACCTGTGATGTATGACCAAATTTTTTCAAAATGTCTGAAATATAAAATGCCTCCAAAGCCTGTTAAATTTTTCTTACTACGTTAGATGAGAATATTAGATGAACAGAGATCTTTTACCCATACAATTACTAGAGATCTGAAATCGGGTTAGTGAAAAGACTAATGATTGAGAAGAATAAAAGAAGGTTGGTATATTAAAAAACAACTGACATTTTATTTTTCATTTTAAAAAGATCATCTATGATATATGTCCAAATTTTTTCAAAATGTTTAAAATATAAAATACCTCAGAAGCCTGCAAAATGTTTCAGACTACGTAAAATAAGAATACTAGAGAAAGAGAGGTCATTTACCCTAACAATTTACAATTAGTAGAGATCTGAAATCGGGTTGGTGAAAAGACTAATGATTGGTCAATATTAATCATATCATAAAACCAAATCATATTTAATTTAGAATCATCATAAGACAAGATAACTTCTTTGACAGCTTCATCAAAAAGAAGACTCTTTGTTGGTATTTTGAGTGCTCATGCCAAGATAACTTTATTTCAACAATAGTGATGCGAAACACATTCCTTTACAAGGCTTGGAAACCAAAATTACAACCAATTTCACATTTAAAAGTAATTCCTAATACATAGTATCTACTAATAAATTACACAATATACTAAATAGGAATGCCGCACCACTATTATATCCATATAATTACCTTGGAAACAACAAACAATCGGCTATAATATAAACAAACAATGCACACCATGAGCATCTCAAAATACCAATACTATTACATCTCCATCCAATCACAAACAGCAAACAATTTGGCAAATTTATTGGGATGGAGATGCCCCGCACTCATCTTCTAAAGAGAATGAGTGAGGATTAGGACCATTACTAACCTAAGGTGGAAAACATGCATTCGTAAATGATAAAATTCATCACAAACATAACATAAACCAAAAGCACATTAGAAAACTAAATGAAGCATCACAAACTGAAATACAAACAGACGAAACAAAACTAAACATATTTAAAATCAAAGCTTACCATTAGGAGACCAGCGCAAGCAATCTTTCCAACTTTCCAACTCCTTGCTATATCCTGTTCCAAGTTCATCGCATTAGAACATCAACACTTTGAGCATGAAAACAAAGCAAGAATCCAAAAGCAATCCTATATAAGATCACTTACCCATATTCGGCAGGACATTTGCCACTACAAATGGGGTCACGCGGCACATTCACATTTAACTTTCCCAAATGACATTGAACTTGCCTTAATTCACATCCAAATGACATTGAACTTGCCTTAATTCAAATCCAACTTTCCCAAATGACATTGAACTTGCCTTAATTCACATCCAACTTTCCCAAATGACATTGAACTTGCCTTAATTCACATCCAACTTTCCCAAATGACATTGAACTTGCCTTAATTCACATCCAAATTTCCCAAATGACATTGAACTTGCCTTAATTCACATCCAAATGACATTGAACTTGCCTTAATTCACATCCAAATAACATTGAACTTGCCTTAATCACATCCAAATTTCCCAAATGACATTGAACTTGCCTTAATTCACATTGGCCCTCAATGTAACCCCATTCGAAGTACCATTCACCGATGGGATATGTCGAGACAACAAGGCTCCAATGGGGAGACAACTGCAGAGGAGAAGAAACGTTATCCAGAAACCATCAGAGAAGAAAAAGTAAACTTACAACAAACAAATCTGAAGGCAATCCTAGCTGCCACAAGGATACGCTCAGATCCAATTGGGAGACAACTGCAGAAGAGAAGAAACACTATCAAGAAACCATCAGAGCAGAAAAAGGAAAATCAGAGCAAGCAAATCTATGCAATGGCAACATGATTCATAACAGTCAACAAATAGCAAAAAAATCACAGAGCACCCAGCACAACATTATACTAGTTTAAATAAGAAAAGATTCTGTTTTTACAGGCCCAAAAAAAAGGGAAAAAAAAAATAGAGGATTAAGTGGCTGTAATATTCTGATTTGAGGGCAGTTGGGTTGCTTAGGATGATCCAGATGGTGAAAATGTGAAGGAGATCAAGGAGACTTTCGATTCGTCATTGCTGAATGCTCCTATTTGGATTTCAAACAGAGCTTTACCCTGCACTGTATTCAAACTGAGTAAGATCGGATGTATCAAGTCTGAACAAAGCTAGATGCACATGAAATAGTGCTGGGCTTACCGTGCATGGTGAGACGACACAATATCTGCATACATCTGCAGTTGCAGTAATTGAACATAAATTCTGAACCTGCACACATCTGCATGAGTGAGAAGAGATGCGATATAACCAAAACAGTTTTGATGCGCGAGTGAGAAGAGATGCCATACTTAAGCCCATAAGCAGGAGAAAGGCAATTGTAGTTCCTTGAAGATCACTGCATAGAAAAGGAAAAATACTTCTATTAAACAAAACTAACAAAAGGTTCCAACATTAAAACACATAAATCAGTGGAATTCTTGTTCTTACATGACCATAAGTTAAAGGTAGCTTCAAGAATGGAGCTGGAAATACATCAGCCTCTATGAGCTGGAAGTACACTGCTTGAAGGTGGTTAAATGAAAGAGTTAATAGTTATCACAAAAGAGATTTCCACGAGGAATACATTAGACGGGGGTTAGATGAAAGCTAGTTATTTTATACCTGGATTAAACCGAAAATATTGCATCTCAGGTAGCATAGGTAACGGTGTACTTAAAGCTTCTACTCCATCCACAGAGCATGCACTCTCCATCAGCACTTGCCCTGTATCAACATAACGCCAACCACCTTCTCTTTCCTACAATAGAAGAAATACTCAGGTAGAATGAACCGTAAACCTAATAAGATCAGCAATGAAAAGATACCTTAAGAAAGTTAAAATCTCTAAATTTAATCCTCCAATAACTTATAATATCTGAATTGATTAGAAATGTATCAAACTTGGACATAATTTCCTGTTGTTCTACATGAATACCCATGTAAAATGGTGACACACAAAGAAGAAAGAAAAAACCCAAGTTACCTTTGTAGGTAAAGGAGCCACAACTAATTGAAACTAGACAGTCAATGTTTGTATGAGGCCACAAAAGTTGTGCTTCTCTTATGGTAAAGATACTTGGATTGTTTGCCACTATAGCACCATCTTGCCAGCAGTATACATCTATAGAAAAGGTAAAACAAATTAAAGGTTAAAAAGCTTAAATATTCTTAAACAAAAAGTTTATTTAAGCAAGAACAACAAGAATATCATCTGAGTAGAAAATATCATCATTTCATTTTGGAGTAACATGATTACAAGACACCTTCCACGTTAGGGACATTTGTATCATTACAAAATTTAAATACCAAAGAAACTAACAAACCTGATAGACAAAATCCATTTCTCCCATCTTCGGCTACGTCCACACTCGTTGCTTTTGTTTCCTTTTCAATGTGACCCTGAATAGGAAGAGAAAGAACATGAGTTCAAATCCAGAATGTTAATTTAAATTTAACTAAAATTTATAAGGCCTCTTGGCAGATGATTTTTCAGGCATAAGTAGGATCTACTGTGATAAAATAAAAAGAAAAAATTACATGTATGATTTTCTCAATCCTTGTTGCGGTGAAATCAGTAAGCTGAAAAGGTTGCTTCTCAATACCACGCTTTCCCTACAGAATAGATCCAAAAACTGATTACTGATTAGACACCAGAAGCTAAGAAAGGTTGTCACAGCCATTCCTCTGCAAGAAGCACATAGACAGATACAAAAGTAACCTTATCCACTTGATCTTTCCTCACCTTCTTCCCTAAATTATCAAGTATACCAACAAACAATGCACGCATGTTTGACCAAATATTACTTGTAATGTAGCAAGAACTACTAACCTGCAAATATTTCCTTTTCTGACACCAAGGACTTGGCACAGGAACAATGTTTCTTTAGGAACTACTGACAGCACAGGAACGGTGCTGGAAGTACATCAGGCCCATATTGTCTTTAGGATAACTGCAATACAAGAACAAAAAACCAATTGAAGATGTTTGAAGTCTCGTATATCAATTTAAGAGCAAGTGACAAGTCCCAAATCCCAATGAAGTATAAGAGGCAGCCTAATAATATATGTGAAGAAATTGCAGAAAGTACCTCAAATTGTTTTCCTTCATGATAGAGATACCCGTGAGTTGTAAGCTTTGGCTTTGTCGGATATTTAAAGAATGCATCATAGAAAGCCTACAAAATAGAAGTCAGAGCATCATTAACTAAAGAACAAGACAATATCATCATTTCAGATTGGACTAACATGATTACAAGACACCTTCCATGATAGCTAAAATTGAATCAAAACAAAATCCAAGTATCTGAGAAACCAAGGACCCTGACAGTAAAAATCCATTTTCCCCACCTTTGGCTGCATACGCTCACATTGCTTTCGTCATCATTTTCAATTTTAGCTTGAATAGGAGGAGAGAGCACAAGTGAGTAGATCAAGGAGAGCTTTAGCTTGATCGTGGCTGAATGGTCCAAGTTCTCATGGGTTTGAGACAGCACTTTACCCTGAACTAGATTCAATCTGTGTAAGATCCCATGTTCCAACTGCTACGTGTCAAAATATATTTAAGAAGTTCAGGTGTTAACGACTTACCGTGAGGCGCATAAGTTCCCTAAAGCTTTCAGAGGTGACCAGAATGCAGCGATTCTCCAGACAGAAGGCCAATTTCTCAATTGCAAACAAAGCAAGCCTTTGCACCTGGGTAGATAAAAAGGTTTAATTACACGTAACTATTCAGTATAAATTAATCGATCAAAACCAGGAAGGTACCTCTGGGTTTCTATTGGCACATAGCATTTTTAATGATCTCAACACATCCTTATTTAGCATCGCAAAGGTATCAGATATGAAGGCCAATTTCAACCACAACCCGCAGCATGGAAACCAGTTCTTCCGGGGCATGAGACTTCAATGGGTTGCATAAAGTCAAATTTCATCAACTGCATGGCCACAGAAACATCTCCAGCAATAGTAGATAAAGCAGAGCAGAGCACGCTTATTCAACCTACCACAAATGAGAACCATAAGAACAGTGGACAACCAGCAAAGGGAAAGGAAAGATAAACATGATAGATATCACTTATAAAAGGAATACATGTCCACTGTACCACATGGCGGTTGTCACTACTTATCATGCTTATGAGCTGCTGCACTGCATTCTCATTTCACCAAAAGCTTCTTCAATTCATGTGATATAGAGCTCAGTTTCATTTTCCTCAGTTTAAACTGTACTCAAAACAAACCATGAATTTAAAAAAAGGGGGCAATCTACTGAGAAATAGACATGTTTCCCTAGAACCCAGTATATCCTCTTATCAACTGCAAGAATTTCCAATACATTGCTATCCCGTTATGTCCCTATAATCTAAACAATTCAACTCACAACCTTATGATGTTGAGGTTCTTGTTTATCAATTTGAGATCAATTCACACACGTCCCAATGAAGTATAAGAGAGCCTAATAATAGCAAACGAAATCCAGAACCCCTTTAACTCATTTCAAAGAATTGGAATCGATTACTCAACTACTGTATTTACTAGCTAGGAGTAAGTAGAAATTTTGATCCCAAACTTATCATTTCCTCCCCTATGTTATAGAAGAAACAAAACAAATCCCAAACAATCAAAGAAACTAACAACAATGATCTATATTCAGAATGATTTAACAGATAAATTTATATCTAGAAACGAAATGAACAAGAAGGAGAAAAAAATAAAAAGGAAGACTTAAATTGAGTTGGCCATGGGGATTTCTTGTCGAGCCTGACCTTGCCACAGCCGCACTTAAGAACACTCGAGGCGAGCCGCTCCTGGAGTTTCAAAGGTACCATTGTCGATTTCTATTCTTCTTGTCTCCCTCTCTGGGTGTCTTCATGAAAGGATAGACATAGCTAATGCATCTGGAGATAAGCAGACTAATAATGCACTATCTGCATACATCTACGTTGCAGTAATCTAGCAAATTTCAGATCTGCACATAGCTGCAGAAGTAATCAAAAGAGTCTTAAACCACAACTGACGATGGTGCGTAATACACAATATCTATAAGATGAAATGAATAAGACACATACCTGCTTTGCTCTAGTACAACCTTGAAGCAGAAGACAACCACAACCTATTTCAATTGCAGGTCCTCCAAGATAACCAAGTTCCCAGGTTCATATGGCAGAGGTTAAGAAACCAGGTTGCTTTCACCCTAAACATTGCAGATCAGTTTATCAGAGAAGGTTAACAAAATGAAAGGTAATTAAAATTTCAAACATCAACATCCTAAAATAAGATAACAAGGATAGCAATCTTAACTAAGACACGTCAGCACATGATAAGCATATTGCTATCCTTGGCTTTAGGCTATTAGAATTAAAAACATACAATTGATAGAAGTAACACAACGACAAATTTCATGTCAAGCCAATTCATCCACTAGCTTCTTGTGCCTTTCCTCGGTCATATACAATTTAAACTGAATAAAATAACCCAAACCCATAATATATAACTGAAAACATTGACTTCAATTAAATAAAATAAATTCAGTAAACAAATGAAACAAACATATTATGAAGTGTGGATTAAATTTATTTTCTATATGTTCATATCGATGAGATACAATATCT
Source organism: Corchorus olitorius (assembly GCA_001974825.2). NCBI lineage: Eukaryota > Viridiplantae > Streptophyta > Magnoliopsida > Malvales > Malvaceae > Corchorus > Corchorus olitorius. The sequence goes on along the minus strand of AWUE01019628.1, from coordinate 153,358 downwards.
ATACATTTTTACACATTTAATTGATCACTGAACCTTTTGATTGTCCCTTTATCAAACAATATGCCATCAAAAGGTACAGTGACCAGGACCAAAGACTTGCTATCCTTGGCTAAGACACATCAGCACATGATAAGCATATTGCTATCCTTGGCTTTAGGCTATTAGAATTAAAACATACAATTGATAGAAGTAACGCAACGGCAAATTTCATGTCAAGTAAATTCATCCACTAACTTCTTGTGCCTTTCCTCAGGGTCATATACAATGTAAAAAGAATAAAATAACCCAAACCCATAATATATAACTAAAAACATTGACTTCAATTAAATAATTTCAGTAAACAAATGAAACAAACATATTATGAAGTGTGGATTAAATTTATTTTCTGTATGTTCATATCGATGAGATACAATATCCATACATTTGTACACATTTAGTTGATCCCTGTACCTTTTGATTGTCCCTTTATCAAACAATATGCCATCAAAGGTACAATGACCAGGAGCAAAGACTTGACAATCAAAAGGTACAGTGATCAACTGATACTAAATTTATTAGAGGAAATGATATAAATATAAGAGACAAACCTGATCATATTTCTGCTCATCCAAATCTGGGGGTGCTAAGCTAGTCCTAGCTGGAATCCGTATGCAAATAAAGATATAAATATGCCATCAGAAATAGATTTGGAAATGTTGTTCCGAAATAAGCTCCAACAATATCTTGTTAAATGTCAAGAAATTTAAGCTGAGAAACAAAGTAATACAACCTATCAACCATGATTCGGTAACAGGTAAATGCAAGAACTGAAAGCTCATATGAATGTTAAATTATTCCTAAGGAAAACACCAAATATATGAGACCTCTTAAATGCCAAAAGACATCATGAAAGGGCATTTGGGAACATCAACTAACTTCTCACACCAAAAAGCACAGAGGAAGATATGAGATTTACGAGCAGAGGCACCCCAGCATCTGCTAACTTAATACTATTGTTCATAAAATAATATTGGCAGGCACTTAAAAAAAAAAAAGTGCACAATTTTATAAGTGGAAATACTTGTTTTTTCAAGCATATTAAATTGTAGATATGAGCATATAGTCTAAGAAGTAAGAAAAGAAAACACTGGAGCCTGAACCTTAGTCAATCAAACCAGAATCTTTCTTTTAAGAAGCTCAAAGCTTAGGCATTTAACATAAGCAGCAAAGAAGTTTTGGCATTTTCAAGCAAACCATGTGGAATACAAAATTTTATGAAAACTAAAAAACAAAAATCACCAAACTCACCAAAAATAAAGAACGGTTCAAAGGTATTCAGAAAGTATATCACTATTAAAAAATGGGAAGGAAGGAAAGGAAAGAAATATATTGAAAAGTCATCTCATCCAAAAAATACTTTCAAGCTTACTCGAACAATAATAATAAAGAAAACTTCTAGCAGACTTACCTCATCTACAGGAGATTTGCCCCAGCCACCAGGATGATACCCAAAGCCTGCTCCACAAGGGATTGATGCATTTAGCCTTGGTATTCTCAAATGTGGCACGATGGTGGAGGACCATATGTCTGAAAAAGCAAATTACAAGTTAATATAGTACCAAATATACTGACTCAGATTCAAAAATAGACTACTAAATAATTAACCAAAGTAACCTGCATAGTAATAAGCATGGCGATGGAGCACCCTCTGGCATACCAAGAGCTTCTTGAATTCATGTAATAGAGAGCCCGGTTTCATCTTCCTCAGTTTAACCTGTACTCCAAACAAACCATATTAATATAAAACAGCGGGGAAATCTATAGATAAACAGACATGTTTCCCTAGAACCCATTATATCCTCTTATCATCTGCAAAATTTACAATGCATTGCTTCCTGTTATGTCCCTATAATCTAAACAATTCAACTCACAACCTTAAGATGTTCAGGTACTTGTATATCAATTTGAGATCTATTGACACACATCCCAATTAAGTATAAAGAAATATCAGAAAAGGTACCCTAGATTCTTTCCCTTCATGATAGATATACCGACACTTGACAGCTTTGGCTTTGCCTAATATTTAAAGAATGCATCATGGAGAACCTACAAAAAAGAAATCAGAGCATCATTAGCTAAAGAACAAGACAATATCAGATTGGAGTAACATTATAAACGCCTTGGTCTGGAGTAACATCATTTGGAATTAAATTGAAACAAAATTGAACTATCCAAGAAACTAAGAAACCTAATAACATAAAATAACAATAATCTTTTGAATCGATTAACAAATTAATAACAAAAAAAAACGAAATCAAGAAAAACAAACAAAAGTTAGGGTTTAAAAGAGAAAGGTGTGAAGAAAAACAATATTTAGGGTTTTAAATAGGAATAAAAGAGACAGACCTCTTGTTGGCCGGCTACTTTCAAATCGCAACCGCGTGGCCTGTTCTCTCAAATTGGCGGCCCACCGATTCGTCATAAAGTCCGACTACTGAAAAACAAACAGAAGTTAAAATTCAAGAAACGAAATCAAGAAATGAGGACGAAAGGAAATACAAGAATCTACAGGAAACAGAGGGAAGACCATAAAGAGGGAAGGAGATGCGACTATTTGGAAGTTAACGGGGGCGAAGCAGGGAGAACCGTGTAACATCACAAATCGGAAGAGAATTGCCAGGATCGTCGCGGATTTGAGCGTAGATCTCGATCGAGATTCCATTTCATTGTGGAGGAGGAAATGAGACCCTCTTTCGAAAGGGAGAGTGAAAGAACGATTTCTGGAAAAGAGAGAGAGAGAGAGAGAGCGCGGGAATTTGGGAGAGTTTCGAAAGAATTGTAGGAGAGAAGCTATCGGGTTGGTTTCTTTCTGTTCTATTCTGATAAATTCCATACGTGATAATCATATTAAAATCATCCTTTTTATGCCACGTGTGTTTTTGGGTGGACTTTTTCGTTTTTCCTTTTTCTGATGTGCTGTCTCTTTGGGTAATATATTACCCATTTAGGCCCAATTCAAGCCCATATGGCCCACAGAAAAGAGGGCCTGAAAAACAAAAAAAAAAAATATCCTGTCATCCAAAAAGTTAAGGAAACCTAAAACTGATGTGAGATGGGTTTCGTAGTAATTTTCTATTAAAAAAGAAAATTCGAGAGAAAACTTTATTATACAAATATATAAAGGTTCTCAATTTAAATGAGTAAAATAATTTTATTACAGAAAATACAAAAGAGTTAATATACATAGGCTAAATAGTAGGATATACAAAAATATACTCTCAATAAGGAGTAAGTAAAAAGGTTGCTATATCACAAATAAAATCAGATGATTTAAGCCAACACAATTTGATTAGAGGCCTTACTTAACAATGGCATCGGCATCCAGTTGCTGCCGGCTCACGAGAACACCCTCATCCCAGATCTCAATGCACCTGTAAATATTGAGAGTGCAAACAAAAACAACTTAGAGAATCTATGGCAGTTGCTGCAGTTTGTGATAGTAGAAAGATGATACTACATGATTGTATGCGAGATGCTTGATTCATAAACAATTTTAAGTTGATAACATTTGCTACACATTCAACCGTCCATTAATTGGTATATATAACAGAAAAAGAAGGAAATGAGAAGTGATTAATCGTCTCATGATTATGCCGGATTTGACATCATATGTAGTTGCATCATGAACTGGACACGCACCTTGCTCCATCAACATTAATACAAAGGAACCGGCCATGTCGCCATCCGTCTTCAAAATGGCCAAAGAAGACTTTGCCAGATTTTGAGTAGAAGCGGCCTTCACCATTGGCCTTTCCCTTCCAAAAGTTTGCAAACCACCGGTCTCCAGTGTGAAAATAAAACCAACCCTGCATGGCCATGCAAGAATAACTTTCAACAATAAAGTCGAACAGAACAGTACATATATTTAGTTTATTAATCCAGAAACAAAAATAAATGCTCTATATTAAAAGAAAAGAGAGGGGGGGGGGGTTATGTTTAGATTCACTGCTCTACTAATTAGGGAGCTCCATATATTCCACTGCTTATTTTCGGTGTCATTTTACCACTGTACTTTTTTTGGTGAATTCTAGTCACCTATGCCAGTCCAATGTAAATGAAAAATACACCACTGCTTTCCTTTCAATTACTATGGTCTTTGCATCTACATGCATCCTCTCCCTGGACTCTAACAAGTTGCACATATTTCGAAAAATTAATCTTGCTATCTCTTTCTTAAGCCGTCCTGAATTTGGTACTAGTTTCAAGCTAAAACACCAAATTCAACTTTATTGCCCCCCAAAAAAAAACACCAAATTCAACTTTCAAGGTAAAAGTATCAAGATGATGGAGATAGAGCAATGACTAAAGAAAAACAAAATTTACTCAATTCCAAATTAAGAAAGCAATATAACAGCTATGGTAAAGTAAATAATTACACTGGTCTTGACATTGTCATCTTTTCAAAACTTTAGACTACCTTCATGTTTTAGAAAAAGGGGGAAAAGGCCTAACCTTGCCATGCATCAAATCATCTCTCCAAGATCCCTGAAAAACATCTCCGTTACTGAAGTAGAATGTACCCACTCCTGATCTCTTACCATAGCGCCACATACCATCATAAATGCTTCCATCACCAAGAACGAGACGACCCTATATAAAATTACTGATCTGTCATCTGATTTTATCTACCAATAAAGATATATATAAACTTCATATAATGAGTTTTGTCAACTAAACTTGGGCTACATCAGAGTACCTTTCCTTCAGGAAGACCTCCTTGGCATCGTCCCTTGTAGACTCCTCCTCTGTACTTCATCTCTACTATAGGACTCCACTTTTTTGGTGAATCACGTTCAGCTTCCTGTGTTAGACTAATTGTTTAGAACCAAAATCTTCATGTAATCAGAGATAACAAGTAACTCCAAAAGTAGAGATCACTGACATGCCAAATGCTAAAATAATTAACGATTTCGTCTCTAAGAAATTTTGAGACAAGGTTAAACTTTGAGAATCCTATCACCGAACGGAAGTATTGCAGTAAAAGAGTGACATAACATGAAGTGATAGCAAACAACTCATTACAAATGAAATGACCCAAACAGCATTCCCATAACCTTATTCCTAAATTATTCTTGGATCTGTTTTAAGATGACAAATTAGATGGGGAAAGTCTGGATTCTAGCTACTTCTCTTCTGCAAAATGCAGTCTCGAATAAGCATTAAAGAATGATTAAACTGTTAAAAAGTAACTGCAGCAAACAACAATGTTGCAAGACAACAAATAATATTAATCAGATGGGAAAGTCTGGATTCTAGCTATATCTCTTCTGCAAGATGCAATTTCGGATCAGTATTAAAGAAAAATGATTCAATTATTGTAAATAAACTGCAGTGATAGATACTCTTAAACGGACATGAAAATTAATGCATAAGGTAAGTGCACTTATATACAGATTCTATGACTGAAGACATTCTAGTGTAGGCAAACTTAGTATGATTGTACAACTTCTAGGACAAGGATAAGAAACTAGCAGGAGTGCAAATGTAACAAAAAATTTATGCCTAAAAACCACTCTTACATACATGGACCAAACAAAGAAATTGGTAAAATTAAAATGCTTTAAGACTGAACCGAAAGGAAATAGATAGGGAATTAAAATATGAGATGCAAATTACCAGCATAGAAGCTGCACGAACAGAAAGTACTCCTTGCTTCTTAGGAATATCGGTCTTTCCTTTTAATAGTGTAGATGCAGTGTTATAGAATTCCCTCATCACTTCAAAACTTGAATCACTCGATGCACCCCGAAACCTACTTGAATTAGGAAATACTGGGGATTTTACATCATTTTCAGATTTTGATTCCAGAAATTCTGTGGCATACAAGTTATTGCCACCCTCTTTTAACTCTTCTGAAGACCTTACTCCAACTGGGAGGCGGAACATGCTGAGATTATCAAGCACTGGAGTAGCTTCTGAGTCAGCTTCTCTTTCTTTGGCCCACTCCTGTGCAAGCTGATGTCCTGGACCCAAACTCCAGCCACTCAGTGGCTCCCGATGGAAAGTAGAAATACCTGGACAAATGGAAAATGAATGAGCTGATTCACTTACTCTATTTTATCGAAGAACATTTGATATTGTTACCTTCAGCAATTTCATCATAATAACCTGAGGAATCACTTGTTCCAGGTAATAGAGGAGCCTCGTTTTGATCAGATCCACTGTCATAATCTCTACAATATAAAAACAATTCAGAACCTATACTCATTTTACTGAAGAGAGAACCTTAAAAGAGAATCACAGTAAAAATGAGTTACAACTGAACCTCAAAGAGTAGATATCACTGGATCTGCTGTTTGCTGCATTCTGAATTTCTCGAGAGTCATCAAAACCACCAGATATACCTTCTAAAGCTGCTTTATTTTCCATTTCATTGTAGTCTGTCTTATTTATCACCTTCAAGTCATTTCCATTAGTATCATTTGATGATGAAGGATGCTTCCTTAAGAAATTGAAAACAAATGGGAAATGTTGTGCCAATCTAGTAAATATGCTGCTTTTCTGCGAAACTTGTTCTTCAATATGACTGGAATGATAAAAATATTAGATCAGAGTAAGATGAAAACAGCTGAAAGAACCTGGATTATAATGAATATACCAGTACTTGGTAACAGGCAAACTTGCTGAAACAAACAGCAAGACAGGAACCACATAAACATAGGAATATGCTACATAGTGAGTAAATACCGTTGCAGTCAAGATAAAACATAATATACATACGCATGAAGAAGCCTGATGAATTGAGAAAATTACATATTAAACTCAATCATTTATCCACCTCCTAACCATCAAGTAACAGCAGCTATCATAGTTATTCATCTCCCTATGTAGCAACCAAAGAAAAGGAAGGAAGCTGCGTGTAAGATTTCAATGCAACTTATTGTTATGTCTATTTGTCTAGTAAATTCTCATCCAGTACTATTACCTTCCATTTATAGCTTGATCTGGAAAACATATCCATGACTTGGAAAAGATATTTGCTATTCGGCACATATGCAAAAGCTAATTCAGTATCCCTCCAATGTTTTTCCTTTTTCGTTTGCATAATAAAATTGAAAACTATCTTCTATTATAGTAAACTTGAGTACTGTTCTAGTTTTGGATGAAGTCCCTTTGACTTTTTAAGTGGTAATCAACCACGGTTTGCTTGAATCAATTTGACCAAGATAATGCAAATTAAGTATTTGAGGGGTCAGTTCAACTAAATAAAAGTTACAGAGCTTACTATCATATTCGATAAGTGTTTAATGAGACATAAACAAGGTTGCTACCACCAATCAATCACATGAAAAAGGGAGAGGAAAATTTTCACTGATCAAGAGGAACGCCCAATCATACTCATGACATTCATTATACTTTACGATTTAACTTTAAACATGAATATGGCTAAAACTGTTACGACCAAATATAGAATTTTAATTACTCTATGTAATTCAGGATATTACTTGTGATCAAACAACTTTTAAGTAACAAACAACGAACAGAATCACCTAAAAGAACCAGATTTTGCATCCACACAAGTTCATATGAATATTTAACGGAAGAATGATTCTTTACAATTTGTTTCTTAGAATTTTCAATTTTTTGGTGCCAAAACCTTGTATTCCTGGATAGACTAATCAGCTGATAGAAGCCTAACACTTCAGAATTCCAGGGAAAATAATATAGAAAGTCAGAGAATGCCAAATTGACAATTGTATAACTAAGAGACAATTATAAATGAATTTTTTTCCAGCTTATTTTCAAATCAAGGATTCTTACCCCAAAACAACAACAGTTGTGACTAGCAGGTTGGGCTCCAGATTAGGTTCATGAATTGCAGATATTATCATATCCTTTGTGTACTTTGCAGTTTGACGGAATGTATGCAAAAATGCTTGCACATCATCGTTGCTGGTAACATTTGAACTTGCAATAACACATATAACCATTCCATCAAGGTCCTGTGCTCAAAAACGAAATGTTCAAAGCTTTGCAATAACACATGGCACAGTGAAAAAGTTTAGGTTTCTTATATAAAACAAGATATTGAAAATAATGATACAATTTTAACTTGAAAGAAAACCATACAAGAAAAGGTTAAAGGAGCACTAAAATAACTCAAAATAGAAAGTCATGCATGAAAATACATACAGACAATATCTCAACAGTTAAAATGAAACTGATGCCAGATCTGTGTCCAAATTTCTATCAATCATACCTTTAAACCTGCACCAATGAAAGGACAGTCATACATAGCTTGTGAAATTGAAGTTTTGATATTGTAACCAGCCCCAAATCCAAGTCTTGCTTCTTTGTACTCTCCAAGAATCTGTAGAAGTTTGCATTAATCTTATAAATATTGACAAATAATGAAACAGATTAAGTTAACCAATCACCTGAGGTCAAGAAAAAAGTGGCAGCATCAGGATTCAAAGACAAATTAGGAATAATGAACCAAAAGGAAAAAATGAAAAACAACATCCTTTAGAACAAAATACAAAAGTTCAAGAGAATGAAATAAGTACTGACCTTTATAACATCTGAAACTTCAATTTCTTTCATATTATCGTGCACTGCATCAATAAGTTTTCTTTGCATCTCCTGGAGAGTTCCCAGATGTCATAGATGATGTCAGCATGGTTTAAAATTTGAGTGCCAACCAAATCAGGGAGAAAGATGCTTACACTTAGGACCGCCGATATTGTGTTTATGGCAAGTAAAACAGCATTATTTGCAGTTTTCAAAGCCTCATCTAGAGTTACCAATTCGTTTTTGAGCAACAAGTCCGTGTCAATATCTGCACATAAGAAGTCACTACTTAATATGCCAGTTTAAGGTTAAGAAGTCCACAACCAAAAAGGAAATGACTAATTCTTGTATCAGACTTACCAATACAGAAATTTGTAAGCTCTTGGAGTTTGCCTGCCAAGTCTTTGACCTGCAAATTGAGTTAACATATATGTCTATGATATGTGGTAAAAATGAGAGAAGCATCGGTTTATCCAAATAACTCAAAAACCTCAAGTTTCAAAGATTCCCCCTGATTTACACGATAACAAGACCCATGTGCCTTTTTTTTTTTTTCTGGCCGCAATATGCCTACGTAACTTCATGCCTAGTACTTCTCAATTAACCCTCCAAACACTAAGAGAAGTTAACTTCAGAGAGATTGCTGCAACAAGATGCATAAACTCTCAGTATGATTTTCCTTCTAAATCTTAAGCATTTCAACTTAAATTCTTCAAATCCTCATTTTGTCACCAGAAGTGGAATATTTTGTAGCTTTAGACCAAAAAATAAGCAGGTCATCTCTATAATTGCTATGTAATTAATTTGTGAACCTCTTTATCACAACCTCTCTATCACAGACTATATGAATTCTCCAATACTTTTGGGTCACATAGTCTACACTGAATATAAATGGTCTGAACCATGTGTCTAATACCAAAATAATAGTGACATTTTGCGTAATTCATTAAGATCACTTTGCTAATTATTGATATTCAAAGAATATTTGGGACATTAACTCTTGATTTTCAACCACGTGAAGTTTGGACTTCAAAACAGAAACATCAGAAATGTCGCGGCATAATCCACTTTATTCTTAATTAGCCATGATAGAGAAAGATATACAAAAAGAATGGGTACTTTTGTTGTTAAGAACCCATCTATGTAGTAGAAAAATCTGTTCTTCGAACTATTGGCTTTTAAACTATTGTACCATATGTTCTTTAGTTTTGTGGAGCACAATTTCTTATGTTATGGTAAAGGAGGTAGTATCACAATTTTGAAGCGTTTACTGACCTCATCAAGTCGCCTCTGTCCTTCAAAGCTGAAAGGCTTTAAAATGATAGCGACAGCAAATCCATTGGCAGATCTTATTTCTTTAAGAATGTCAATTGCAGCAATGTGATCCGAGCCATATCCAGCCCCAGCCACCTGGTTGATTAAAAACAAAAAGAAGGAATTAGCAAGTTTATCTTGTAACTTCATTATGAAAATTCAGCACAAACCATACAAGAAATAACAAAGCCAACAAGGTAATTGGCTGAGAAATAAACAATCTCATGCTTCACATATACTGGCCTCTATACATTCCAAATTGGAACGAGGCTATTAAGAAGTATCGAATATATAAAGTAAGTAAACAAACGATAGCGTATAAATTGTGGGTGTTCAAGAGATAATGATGCTAATACACATATGATAAACCTCGTTCAAGTATTTATGCTACCTAATCATCAACAAATAGATACTACTCTAATGGTCATCCTGACTGAATCTAGTACATGTTGTATCATTCTTGTAGCTTTGACTTTGCTTAATTCATTGTAGGACGTTATTGTATCATACTTGGCTAATTGCAAACAGTGACTGTGTTATATTTCATTTGAAGGTGAATAATAATCAGTAGTCAGTGCTTTCTATTTAAAGAATAAAATAAAACATAGTGAAATAGATGCAAGATCCAAGGCAAGGAATGTACAAACAAGGATAATAGTCCTTGAACATGACTGCACGAAAACAGCAGCTTCCACAATAGTTGGTGTAAGATCTGTAATGGAGAAGTACAACAGAAATTAGCTTAAATTTTGCATGTTTAGCTGATACAACATAATATGCAGATGAAAGAAATAAAGATAGGAAGGGGAGAAAGAAACCTGTTTCAAGGAATCTTTGTTGTAACTGCACATTTGATGTGTCTTTCATGAGAATATTCCTGGAAATAAAAAGAAAAACATAGATAAGAGTCTCAAGTGTATAAGCATTGAATGAGAGAAGGGAAAAAAAGATGACAACTATAGCCTAACTCAAAGCTTTTATTTTAACTTTATGACAAGACCAATTGCTAGAAAGCGTACTAGAAGAAGAAAATATAAATTCATAACAACATCTTATTCAGATTTTCTAAGGAAACAATAAAGAAAAGGAAAATTGAAGCAGTTTTGGCACTTCATGCCACAGAAGAAGCTTTAAGGGTACATGTCTAACCTCTCACCAGTTGCAGCGTGAGGTCTGAGGCATACTAGTATCTTATACTCGTTAAAAAAATATTCACCAAAACATGCTTTATTACAACAATAGAGCTTCTAAAGTTATTAAAGTTTCCTCCAAATAATGTTAAGACAACCCAACCAAAGTGGTCTACACTGGCCTATGTAACAGATAATATGTGGTAACCCAGTGGCGACTGATTACATGACCTTATGAGATGGTGACAACATGACCTTCCTGTTGGCTTCTTTCCATGACATCAATAACCATAAAACCTTATGATACATATCGGTCTTTCAACTGTATCTTGCAACAAAATAAAATTCAAAAACCTTACTGCTAAGACAACATTGTCAATAACATTACTTCCAATCAGCCCTAACCATGGGAACATACATAAATAAACAAATTAAAATGAACCCATTTGCCAGAACAATTCCAACTACAAGATACATAGTAAAACTAAAACCTTCGAAAACAGAAACCTAAACGGAAAGCAATTAAAAGGGCATTTACCAAAATCTCAAAGAAGACGACTGAAAAGGCGAGTCCAAGCAAAATTCAAGCACAGCATCTTTCCTACTACCAATGGCAATCACATCAACAACCCCATTTTTCTCCTCCCCGTTGCTTCGGTACCCATTTAGTGAACTAGATTGTTTCCCCATGCTCATCGAAATTTTACAAAGAGACCTCGAGCTACAACTCAATTTTTTACAACCAAAATTTTTGGGAGCAAGAAATGATTTTAAAGAAACAGGGTTTGAAGAGAAATGGGTCAAAAAGGAAATGCGAGAAATTGTATGAAAACTCGTGAGGACTGGAACCTCCATCAAAGAAGAAGCCGGCATTTCCTTTTGCTGATGCAAGCAATTTGTCAGCTGCCTATGGAAACTGTAGAAGATTGTATTCCCCTTTCAGTCTTTCACTATAAAGAAGAAAGAAAAATCGTTTTTCACATTTCAATCTGGATTCTATTTCTGGATAACAATATACTTTTTTTTTCTTTTAATTTAAAAAAAAAAGGGAAGAAGAAAGAAGAATCAACAATGAGGAATGGAATGTTCTCAGGCCCAATTACTTGGGCTAGATTGGGTTTTCTGGAGGCCCACCAATAATCAATTTTTATATCTAACCCTTAATTAATTATTACTTCATCAGCTTATCCTAACAAAAAAAAATAGATATTCAGCAGCTTAATTTAAGGAATTTTTTTAACTAAGAATATGATCATGTTAATCTTTTGAAACATAAAAAATAAATTTGTTTTGGTATTTAGAAAAATCTTAGTAACATTACCATATGCGCCCAATGTATTTTAGTAAGAAAATCTTAGGCAGAGTATAATGACGTGCCATGCATGTAATTTTTTCTTAATTTGGGCAAGAGTCTTAGGCAGATTTGCACATGCCATGTAAATCTTCATACTACATGCTAAAGTAAACAACTTATACAAAAAGAAATCTTTCTTCCAATATGGCGTCCTTGACCCAATTAAACCCACACATATATCCCTTTATAAGTAACCAATTGCTTTACTTCAACCCCTCCCAATTTCACTTACAATTGATTATTTCAATATCCCCAAGGATTTCCCATATATATGGCTACTACTATTAGAAATAATGAACATCTTGATTCGGCTAAAGGGTTCGTGGAGGAGATGAGGTCCATGGCTATGAAGTTGCATAGCAAGGAACAAGCAAAGGAAGGAGAAAAGGAAGCGAAAGAGCCCCAAGAACAGTCGGTCCGGAAATGGGAGCCTAGCGTTGAAGGGTTCTTGAAGTTCCTTGTGGATAGTAAATTGGTTTATGAAACTCTTGAAGGAATTATAGACCATGATCAAGCTGCTTTTGCTTGCTATGCTGAATTAAGAAACACTGGCTTGGAAAGGCATGAAAGTTTGACCAAAGATTTGAAGTGGTTCGAAGAGCAAGGCTATGCCATTCCGGCACCATCTTTGCCCGGTTTAACCTATTCCGAGTATCTCAAAGAAATATCTGAGAAGGATTCTCAAGCATTCATTTGCCATTTCTATAACATTTATTTTGCTCACTCGGCTGGTGGTCGGATTATTGGGAAGAAGATAGCTGAAAAATTACTTGACAACAAGGTGTTGGAGTTTTATAAATGGGATGCTGGTGAAGTTTCCCAATTGTTGCAGAATGTGAGGGATAAGTTGAATAAAGTTGCTGAGAAATGGAATCGAGAAGAGAAGAATCATTGTTTGGAAGAAACTGAGAAATCATTCAAGCTTTCAGGGAACATTCTTCGACTAATAATTTCCTAGGGTGCATAAATAACATACATGCTTTTGTTGTTATGATCTCTTGGTGTGTAAGGGAAAGGGTTTTGAGTACTACTAAAACCCCATTACTAGGAGATATGCGCTACCTATTTGAAAATGACACATTAGCAATTGGATATTCATAGTACCAGCTTATAGTACGTAGTTGGTAGTAGCACTTGTAACCTTATCTTGTGTGTAATTAGTTATGGTCCAAATTAAGACAAGGTATAATAATATTAATTTGTAACCTTATCTTGCATGTAATCCGTTACAGTCTAAAGCCGAAATATTTGTATTTTTAAATTAAGAACTCATCTTTGGAAAAAAAACAAGAAGATACATTAATGAAGTTGTTGTTTGCGACATTAATCTCTTTTTATTTAAAAGTAAATACATACTGAACTCCACCTCTTAATCTAATCGCAAGAGACTTGGAAGTTCACCATGGAGTTAGAGTTCAAACCCCAATCCTCCTAGGCTCCCCCTCCCTCATTGTAAGACAAAAAAAAAAAGTAAATACATATACTTTAGTATATTGAAGTTGATACTTATACATTTACTTAATAAAGAAACTCTTTCACTAATATTACACTCTTGTCAAGAACCTTCGTCTTCCACTCCTCTTCGGCTTCCTTCCCACGTTTCTGATGCACCGAGGTCGCATCAATCCGGTGCATATTCCAACCCAGTTCAACTCTCAACCGACGAATCTTCTCCAGTTGAGAATCCACCAATTTCCGAGTATTACCTTTGATTTCCTCAATAGCATCCTCCAACATTTTGGTAGACTCATCAACGCCGATTACCTTCTCAAGCATGAAGTAACGGTGCAACTCCGGCGCCCCAATGGCACGCCAAATCCCTCTGGTGTAGTCAGTGTCGGGAAAAAACATCCCCCGAACTTCCTCCACCAAGCCAGCTCCGACCATCTCGTCGACACGTGTTCCAACACGTTTGTACAACGTTGAAACCGCCACATCCAACCAGATGAACAAACAGTCGAAGTTCACTCGGAAACTGAACTTCGGGTCCTCAATAAGCCTCTCCAAATAAGAATTCGACCCTCCGGCGACAATGGGGAGCTTTCCCTTATCGGAGATAGCATCAATAGAGGCTATGGCATGACAGCAAAAGTCGTCGGCAGTGAAATCGACCTTAGGATCATTGATAAACCCTAACATATAGTGAGGAACCCCACAAGCCTCAGCTTCTGTTACTTTGTTCGTAATTATATCTAGACCTTTGTAAAATTGGATCTTATCTGAGTTTATGATCTCGCCATTGAAATGTCTTGCGAGGTCAATTGAAAGTTTAGATTTCCCTGTTGCAGTTGCTCCCATGACGAAAACAACCTTTCTCTTTGCTTTTTGGTTCCGAATAGAACCATTAATGGAGTCGGTAGCAGCCATTTTTCTGCAGTAAAAGTTGAAACATAGTCATTTTAGTGCTTTTACGAAGTCGAATATATATATACATATGCATGAAGAATGTTGAATGAAAATTTCACCTGGTTGAGCCATCTTTTAATTTCCTGGCTCTTACATATCGCATAAACAGCCTCTGCATTCAAATAAAGATAATATTAATACATAAAATTCTGAATTTTATAGTATATACATATATATATATATATATATTATGATTGACAGATTAATAAAACATGTACAAAAACTTATTGAATAGTTTACCTCCAAGAAGAAGAAGACGGCAACAAGAAGCATGTAACATATCAACAACAATGCCATGATCAGGAGTTTCAAAAGGCAGATTAATTCCAAAGTAGAGTTTGAGAAGTTAGGAATAGGAAGCACAGAGAATAGCTTAAAATCTTTGCTGTTCTTCAGGAAAAACTGGTCAGGGTGTGCTTGGCTTTACAATTTGAACGTGTTTATATAGGGCAAACCTACAACATATTGCCAAAAATGCACAGTGAAAAATAAGGTAAGATTGTGGAAAAGAAAGGAAAGATTTGCTAATATGGTATACAAGATCATTTCCACACTAGTTTTTCCATAAATACAAAATTAGCAATGTCAATTTTTTTCCAAAATTGATTATCTAAGTTAACACAATATTCTATTCAGCTCGATAGTCACTTTAAATCCCGATTAATTCGAAGTTGAGCCTTGTTAATCTCTAAACGATGGAAAACTCTCCTAATGTCTTCATTCAAATAAACTCAGATTTAAAACCTTATTTAAGAAACATCGAACTATACTTCCACTTAATTATCCCAGAAAGTGAGATCAGCTCACTTCCCACCGATCGAGGGAAACTAAATCCTAAATTTTGGCAGAGCGTGAGAAGCGAATAAATAATTATCGGCTCCTGGAAGAAATCCAAGAATTTTTTGGTTAATGTCTTCATCTTGAACTCAAACCGTGAGAATATTTCTTATGGCCCGCGATCTTCCTCTTTTCATAGTTATACCTTACATAATGAATCTAATATCTTTGATAGGTATAACAACAATATTATTAGGGGCTACTTTAGCTCTTGCTCAAAAAGATATAAAGGGGTTCTTGCCGTACACACACTTACTTGAATGTCGGGCTAGCTCCCAACGAACGACACTCTCCAAAGCACCCGATGGATCGACCGACAATATGAATCCGACCTGGATGTAATCTACCCATCCGTACAGATCCGTACAAACCATACCATGGCATCCCAATGTCTATATAAATGGTAACCTCTCATTTATTGCTCCATATTCTTAAATTCTTGACCTGACTTTATCGTCGGAGTGCTAACGCAGGATTCCACCCTCGCACTCCTAGGGGTTCTTCCACTTGCAAGTCCTTCATCTCTCAGGTCTAAGAGATTCGGAGAGACGATCGTCACCGGCCGTCCTTGTTGAATATTTTGCCCTCAACAGTCCTAAACCCTAAAGTTTGGCAGTACGTGAGAAGCGAATGAATAATCATCGACTCCCGGAAGAAATCTAAGAATTTTTTGGTTAATGTCTCCATTGATAGCATCGAATCGAACTACTTCCACTTAAATATTTCATATAAGTGTTGGTTTGTCTAAGCAATATTTTTTTTTTACTTTAGGTTGTTAGAAATCGAACCCTAGACACTGGAACTAAGAATTCAGCATTCTACCATTAAATTAAATGTCCAATGACGTTAAATTCTCAATCGTTTTACTCAATATTTATTATTTCAAATTGTCACTTATATTATTCAAATTTAATTATACGTACTATATAAAGCCATTAAATTAATCACATGATTAAAAAAGAGACAGAAAATGTTATGACATTATACATACAGCTACCCACAGTATATTACTACAGGCTCAGATTGTTTAAGTCGACCTAATTGACATCCAATTAAATTAATAAAAAAAACTTGAATATTTTTTTTTGGTGAAAAGAACTTGAATATTTTTGCTACATGCATGTTAATATTTTGAAACATTTACCTAGATATAAAACTATTTCTTATATGAGTTTTGCTACTTGATTCTCCAATTTGACCCTCCACTTGTCCCTTCTGATGTGTCATAAACAAACTTATTATAATTCCTAAAACTCTATTAAATAATAGTCTAAAATCAAGGGATTTACCCAGCAAACTCTCCATATTTAACTAGGGGCTAAACCTGAATTTAATTTGTTACCTTAATTATTAGGAGAGTCAAGTTAGATAGGGTCAAATTGGAGGGTCAAAAAGAATTATCCTTCTTATATTTATCCAAAAAAAAAACTATAATATTTTCCTAAAAAAAAAATTTGACCGGGTCCAAAAGAATTATCCTTCTTATATTTATCCAAAATAAAAAAAAACTATTTCTTATATTTTTCCTAAAAAACTACTATTTCTTATAGATTATACCTTACACACATAGATTAATTAAGTATTATTACCATGCCATGTATGCAATATTGTTTCTTTGGTAAGAAATCTTAGAGAGATTATTATTAGCATGCCATGTAAATCTTGGTAGATATTATTAGCTGCTTTTAGGCCTAACTGGGCCTCTCCGTATGAACCGTACATTTGGGCCTTTATACATTATTAGCCCATTTAGATCTTATTGGATTTTGTTTTAGGTAACAATAAACATTGATCCAAGATTCCAAGTTACTTCCCAATCTTACAATTTTATAAAAAAAATAATCCGAATATTTGATTTTTTAACTATTAATATTAATTATTATTGCATAAATAGTATGTAACACCCAAGATAGAAAAAAAAAAGTTTTTTTTTTCTTAATATTTTCACTAATTATTTTTTTCTTGAAAGAATTTTCACTAATTATTCAATTATTACTAATGTTTTGGGTAATTAACACAGAAAGTCATGAGCTCATCTAAATTGAATTGCAATAATATAATCAAATTTGAGATAATCATGGGTTGCTTTTAGTCTTTTATACATTGGCATGGAATTTGCGATGGATTGAATTTGGTTATGCATGGGACGACATAACCCTAATTCCAAACATTTTTGTAACCTTTGTTGCACCATTTTCCACTTTGATTTTTAGTACAATTTTGGTACATCAATGGCTTTATTACGTAGCTTCCTTTAAGTTTTTTTTTTTTCTTTTTCATATCTGACCATCAGAAACTTCAGAGTATATTTCTTGTCTTTGTCATGTAAAAAAAGCTCACCCTTTCCATTTCCCTTATGGGCCTGCAGTTTTATGCAATTAGGTATAAATATTTAATTGTTAATTTTATTTAACTAAAAAAACCATATATATAATAACATTATTATATTAAAAAATAAAATAAGAAAAGGGATGTGGAAAAGCACCCACAAGACAAAACAATCGACCGAACGAAAACAAAACTAAATTAAATATCTCTCCCTTAACAATTATAAATAAAGTATGGAAATTTATTAATAAGAGCTATATATATAAAACAATATCAAATAGAATAACTTCAAATAAAACAATCCAAATTAAGCAAATGTGGCACAATTCAAGGCTTTGGTTTGTATATATATATATATATATATATATATATAATAAATAAAGTAATTGTACTCCTTGCCATTTCAATAATTGTTTACAAAGCTATATACATTATCCTAATTCGTGACCAAATATATATATGTCAGAAATTTTGTGATAATATGGAGATTGGATTATGAACTATTTCTAATATATATATATATATATATAGATTAAGAAAATTGAACTTACTGCAACTGAAGATGAGGCCATCGTTTGAAATAGCAGCGTGTCCAGCTCCCAGCAAAATATGGGAGCTCGTGTTGCGATTGCAAATGAGAGTACTGCTTTTGACGTTGTCGCTTAATGGGTTACTCATGTGTTGGATCCTTCCTATGTATACTATAGAGCTTCTAATAAATGAAGTTCCATATTTCTTGTTTGTATTTTGACATTTATTATTTTTTTTTTGAAAGGCAATTTTGATATTTATTTTTAAGTCGTTACTTGTATCATCATTAACATTTTAACTTTTTTTTGTTTGGGCGTAATTAATAATATAATAACAACAATTTTCCGTACAAGAGGAATAATATGATTCGAATCTAAAATCGTTGCCATAACCCAATCACATCCTTACCACTTGGATTCAACTCGAGTGACAAACTTTATTTAAAATCCGATCCTTATTGGACCATATGCCCGAGACTTAAAATGCGGTTGAAACCATGTACAAATCAACACGATCCTTGTATTTTGTCTCATATTTGGCGTGAAGGTAATTTTGTGGCGGATCCTGGCCAAGTGGAATTTGAGCTACTTCAAGACCTGACAATTTCAAGGTATTACTGGAATCGGATTCGAGAGGTGTACATTTTTGCGATGATTTAAATTCACTTAATTTTTGTACTTTCTTTTTTTTTTACCAAAAATATATATATATATATATATGTGTAATATATCGAGAGGTATAACATTTTCGCGACGATTTAAATTCACTTAAATTTTTTCTTTTGGTAAAAAAATTCACTTATTGTACTTTCTTAGGTTTACCAAAAAAATTATTATGTGTAACATATCGCATATATATTGCATAGAAAAAGGTGGTAACCCCCTCCTCATCTCAAATAAATGTTATACCAAAGAAAAAGCACATCTCATTAATAAAAAAATTAGCATTCATTTCCTAAAACATCCATCCAATCCAAAAATTAAATACATGGGTTTAATCACAGGTGGAGTATCTGAGACATTAATTAAGACCTCAAATCCTAATTACTCATCCACCATAGTCCCATTAAACTTTTTTACAGCCCATTTTTTGGAATAATAGTTTGACAATGAGGTTCACCGTTATGGTTAAGCTGTCATTGTTTTAAAAGAATGAAAACTACGGTGCTGGTTAATTATATATATTCCTTTTCTGAGAAAAAAAGAAAAAAAAATTGCAGTAGCTGGCATGGCATAGGAATAAAAACTGTCATTCAAAGCAATAATAAATAATAATAGAAAAATCTAAACACAAAAAATCTGTCTTAATCAAGACTTGTATATATATATATATACTATCATCCTCTTGACCCGTTAATTCTACATGTTCATTCTCTTTTTCTTTTTTTTTGATCATCTATGGCCAAAAATTATTTGTCACTTCTAAAAGAGTAACAGGCCAGTGATTATAACAAGTTATTTACTATTAAGTAGATTGTAATAATAAAGCAAAGTTTGGGTTTTTGTTTGTTTGTTTATTTATCCCTAGTGGTTGGATTAGGTCTTTTTCTTTGGTTCATATTATATTAATTTTCTGTAATTTTACTCTTTAAAAAAAAAATAGAATAACATAAATATATATATATATACTATTTTTCATTTCTTGATGTGACATCATGGTCCCTCTTTTTCTTAATAAAAAAATTACATACACAAAAAGAAAAAAAGAAAAGAATTTAGTAGCTGGGATTAGCTGAGCCTGAGCCCCTAACAGGAAAAATCTTGTTCATCCTGTTTTTTTTATTACCCTTTTGCATGTTATAGAAAAACAACCAAAGTATGCACTCAAATTCTCAAACAGAAACATTAAAAAACCAAACTTCAAGACTTCAAGTACTCTTTTATAAATGAGTTCCACACCTAACAAATTCCAAGTGTTTTTTCTCTGAATTTTTTTTTCCTTTTGGGATATTAAGGAAAAGATAGATTTTGCTGTGGGGGGAGTTTGGATTCTCCAGTTTTTATGAAACAATAGTATTTTTTTTTTACAGTGTTAATTATAGGACCAGTTGAGAGAATGATGATAGCAAGTTTGTCTGCAAGTGCAAGTAAGAAAATATATAAAAGAAAAAATATTACTTCATAAAAGAGAAGAAGAAGTATGTTCATGCTGCTTCTCACGCACCATCCCATGTCGTTTTGTGGGAGCTAATGGATTGGGTCCACCGACCTTCAATTCTCTTTCTTTCTTCCTTTCTCTCTCTCTCATCAAAAACTCTCATTTAATTTTGATTTTGTAATCTGAAAAAAAAAAGAAGAGCAAATTCAGGTTAAAAAATATTATGAGGGTTAAGTAAGAGAGAAAGAGAAAAAGAAAAAAGAAAAGGGAAAATCTGGTGAAAGGGTGTGTGTATATGTGTTAGTGTATCTGCATGACACCAAATCAGAGAAGAAAACATTTTTAGCATCACTTTTTTTCTTCACAATTTGTCATTTAAAAGGCAAAAAGGAGAAGAAAAAAGGAAGAAAAAGGAAGCAGCAGCAAAATGCCCACAGGTTGATTTTTCTTTTGCTTCTGTTTTTTGTTCTTAAATTTCCTCTCTTCTTCAACCCTTCACTTTCCTTTGATTTTTAGCTTACTTTCCCTTTTCTGCAACTTTTTTCAATGTGGGGTTTTCATATAACAGCTGAAAGATAGCTAAATAGAAAGATTTTAGCTCAGTTTTCTTCTTTTTTCTCTTGTTAAAGAAGAAGAATTCAACAAGTTTTATTAAAAGATGGCTGCATCTTCATCTTCTGGAGCGGCTTTCTTTGGAATTAGAGAAGAAGATCATCAAAACCAGATGAAGCAACAACAACAGCCGCAGCATTCTTCAACAACACCAACTAATTCTTCCTCAGGGCCACCACCACCACCTCAAGCGCCGCCGCCTCAGAAGAAAAAGAGAAACCAACCTGGTACACCATGCAAGTATCCAATTTTCATATCTATATATCTATATATATTCATTTCAATTTTATTCTTTTTCCTACTGATTCTTTTGATTCTGAATTAAACCCTAATTTGTTTTAGTAATCAAATGGGAATTTTTGTAATAGTATTGTTGGTTAATTTGGGATTTTGTTAATAAGTGCAGATCCAGATGCAGAAGTGATAGCACTATCACCCAAGACTCTAATGGCAACAAACAGGTTTATATGTGAGGTATGCAACAAAGGGTTTCAAAGGGAGCAAAACTTACAGCTTCACAGAAGAGGACATAACCTGCCTTGGAAGCTAAGGCAGAAGACTACAAAAGAAGTGAAGAGGAAAGTTTATCTCTGCCCTGAGCCCACTTGTGTCCACCATGACCCTTCTAGGGCACTTGGTGACCTTACTGGTATCAAAAAGCATTTCTCAAGAAAACATGGTGAAAAGAAATGGAAGTGTGAGAAGTGTTCCAAGCGTTATGCTGTTCAGTCTGATTGGAAAGCTCACTCTAAAACCTGCGGCACTAGAGAGTACCGATGTGACTGTGGCACTCTTTTCTCAAGGTATATTTCATTTATATAATTCCCATTTCAACCATTTCTACGGCTTTAGCAATTTTAGATTCTTGAAATTTAGTTTGAATTGCTCTCTTTTTTCTGTTTTTAATCTAAGTTTTCTTGTTTTGGGGTCTTTAATAACTTCAACGGGTTATGATATGAGTGCAGAAAATTACAAACATGGTTCCACGTGAATAATAATCTGTTTGGAAACTGCCATTGGCATTAGGGAGGAAACAGGCTACTTTCCTTCAAACAATTTAAGCCACTCCAAAAAGATAAAAGATACTAGTTCAATACTATCTTTTGTTTCTCTCCTTGGAACCACCGCCCCTATTATATAATTTTTTCTTTTCTTTTTCGTTTTTACTAATTTTTTCCCCCTATTCACGTGCTGCTATATGCCATGTAGAGTTTTTGCTGTGTTGTTATTGTTGTTGTTACCATCTTTGTTCTCTTGTGTGTTGGCTAGACATGTTCAGGTCTGTGCTCTCTCAGTTATCCCTTTTCATCATAACTTAGAGCCATTATCCCAACCAACCAACCTTCTCTCTCTCTCTCAACCTCTCCTCTCCAAGTCCTGGCTTGCTTTGAATTAAACTGTGTTTTTTCTATTGAGAATTGAGAGTTTGATTGATTGGGTTTTTAGGAATCCTAAAAAAACCAATAGAAAAGCTGAAACTTTGATGGGTTTTTTTTATTATACTAGATTCTTGTTTTAGAAACGACACTTAACTAGGAAAAAATCAGAGGGTTTCATGAGTTTTTGCATTGATTGCAGACAAAGTCCCCAATTGGGGCTTCTTGATAGATCACCTTTCACTTTGTTGGAATACATTCCCTTGTTGCATTTATTGAACACCCAGTTCTTGAAATGGTAGTTAGTTCATGCATGGGTTTTTGATTGTTTAATGATTTTCCCAAGTAATTTAGTGATGTTGAAAATTATTCTTTTGACCTACCTTCTTCTTCAATTATGCTAAACTTGACTTAACACACCCAATTCAACAACTTTTCAATGTAGGAAAAAAGGTACTACTTTTTCTTTCCTTTCATTTTAGCCACATAAATATATTTGACTAGGTACCTAATTAGTAATGTAATTATTGCATTATTAATCAAGTTGAGACCTAGCTAGACATATGGTTTCATTATCTCTAATGACTTATATATGTTAATGTCCACCGGACATTAACGTGTCCTCTAGGTAACTTGTCATATAATATCTCTATAACAAGATTTTAATTGATTGAAAAGATTTTCCCATTTCATTCAAAATCATATAATTTGATGTACTAAACATAGCAGACATGAATTCCTGTTCAAACTTTTGTTTTCTAACTCCACTTTTTTTCAAACCCCTTGTCCTAATAGATTCCTTCTATTATAACACTATTGCAGGCGTGACAGTTTTATCACTCACAGAGCATTTTGTGATGCATTGGCTCAAGAAACTGCAAGGCACCCTCCTTCTTTGAACCCCATTGCCAACCATTTGTATGGAAATAGCAGCTTAAACTTATCTCATCAAGTTGGTTCACAAATTTCATCAATTCATCATCAAGATCAGAATAATAAGTCTGCTGGTGACATTTTAAGACTTGGTGGAGCTTCTAGGAATACCCAATTTGACCATTTTCTCCCTCCATCAGCAATGGGATCATCTTCGTCGTCGTTTCGATCTCATCATCAACAACAATCCATGATTCCTTCTGCAGGTTTCTTCATGAATCCAGAATCTAATAATAACCCAAGTTTCCCAGGACTAATGCACTTTCAAGATCATCATATTCAGAACAATTCCAATAACTCTCCTTCAGCTGCAGCCAGTCTTTTCAACCTTGGGTTCAGTAATAATAACAACAACAATGGCGGCAATTCAGACAACAGTTTATCTTCTTCTGGTTTGCTTATGTCGGATCATTTCAACTCTGGAAACAGTCATGACATAATGGGCGATCATCAAATCCCATCTCTTTTTAGCTCTTCAGTTCAAAACAACAACAACATGGCCGTTACCCAAATGTCCGCCACCGCATTGCTTCAAAAAGCCGCTCAAATGGGCTCCACTTCAAGCAGCAACAGCGCCTCTCTTTTGAGTAGCTTCGGCAGCTCTTCCTCCACCAGCACCACCAAGCCTTCAAACTACGGCGGCATTTTAGGCGATCACAGCGGCGGAAACAACCTGCATGAACTTATGAACTCCATTGCAGGCGGGAATTCCTCCATTTTCGGAACTGGCCCCGGCGGTGTCAGCACTTATAATAGCACCGAAAAGCAGCAGCAAAATTTGAACGCCGTCAGCGGTGGTGGGTCAGATAGATTGACAAGGGACTTCCTTGGGGTCGGGCAAATTCTAAGAAGCATGAGCGGAGGAGGAACCGTTTCACCGCAACAACAACAAGGAATGGGGTCAAAGAGAAACAACATGACTGTGCCGCCGCCGCCGCAGCCGCCGCAACAGACAGAGCAACAATCTTTTGAAGGAGGTGGGAATTTTCAGTAAAGCTAAGAGGAGGAGAAAAAGAGGCTAACGAGAGAAAGGATGTACAGAAAAGGTACGTAAATTTTTTTAATGTGACGTATTAATATAAGTATATTAAGATTTTATTACAAACTTTAGATTATTTCTTCGGTAAATGTGTCATTAATATTGCCTTGCCTTTTTATTTTTTTCATTTTTTCTAGTTCTTTTGAATTCTTCTGACACATTGTCTTGCATGGGACAGTCCATGAGTTGTAGTACATATGGGTTTTGTTTCTTTTCTTGTCTGTTTGTTTTTATTTTTCTTTCTCTTATTTTTTCTTCTTCTTTTATTTTTCTTAAGAAAAATAATATTTAAAATTATGGGCTGGCAGTGTCACGAGTGCTGCTGCTCTCAAGAACCCAAAGATGCTTCAAACAAAAACATGGGGAAATTTTTTAAATTTATTTTTATTCCTTTTGGATTTTTGGGATAGTAATTATATTATTAGTGATATTTTCTACTTAATATTGGTAAATAGTCAATTTTGACAGTAAGACTATATATAATGTATTTTTATATAATGTATTATTACATGATTTTTCTTTAAAGATAATATTTTTATATTTGAAATTTTTGGTGTGTTTAGTTATTAAAAAAGGTCCAGCATTGATATTTCTTATCTATTTTAATTATTAGTACCATGATTTTGGAACTTAGACAAAACAAAATGAAACCAAAATTTATCATCTTTAATCAATTTCATGCTATATATATATAATAATTATAGTATATAATTAATTCTTTTAATGTAATTGATTTTCTCTGAAAACAATCTTCCATATATGGAAAATGATATATTTTTCAAACGTTCTATATAGAATTCAATTTGCATACTAGCTAGCTGCAATTCTCTTGTCTCTCTCCATATCCATTTTGGACAAAACGTGAATCTTCACTAGAATTTTAGTTTTGACATTTGGGGTTGTCAAAATTTGAACTCGATCACGAAAGCTAGGAGTTACCGCTCTACTAATAGGCCACGTGACTGCTATCAACCCTCACCCCAATCTTCATCTTACAAATACAAGCCTTTTGTTTCAGTTAAATCAAACCTTTTTTTATTAATTGTATGAAACAAAACAAAGGATACTAATTTGACTAATTATTAGAGTTCAATTTCTTATTGAAAAAGAATTCTGGTTATTATTACAAGTTATGTATTTAACTTCTACATGAAATCAATTTTGTTTTTTTCCTACAATATTGTCTTGTCTAGGATCTCAAGTAAGGAAAACCAAAAGAAATTTTGTTTGGTATCATAGAAATGGAAAAGAGGGAGTTCTTAGAATGATTAAATCAATTTCATATATCATATATATATATATATATATATATATGTATGTATTTCCAGTTGCTACATACATTATTATGACTTTTTCATTACTTTTCAACTTTGTCTACATATTTCAGATAAGAATAAAAAGAAGAAGAAGAGATCAAAAATTGATAATGATAGTGATCATAAACTGATTTACCAAATTGACTTGTCATATATCTTTTATTGATACAAACAAAAATATTGTTGCATATTGCATATATATATATATGGCTATGAATCTTAATTATTGACTTTTTTTTCTTCTTTTTTCTTTTTTGCAGATTTGTTCCATTGGAAAGGCCTCTTTGCTCTTATCCATTTTTGGTTTCTAGTTTTTGTTTTTCAATACTAAACAAGTTGGCCTGAACTGAAGGCTTTGAAAAACAGCATATAGGCATGCAGCTTAATTAACCCTAAATCCAAGTTGTAAAATTGTATGAAAAACTTTCTTTTCTTTTTCTGCAATCAAACCCCACCAGCTAGCTGTGACTTCAATTAGTCAAAAAGAAAAGAAACTATATATATATATAGTTTTCACATTATGCAAACAAAATCTAGTTATTAATTAGCCAGCCGTAAGGATTGAATATATATATGTCGTTTCTTATATATTCGATATATGAATCTTTTTAGATATGCTCCCGAACAAAGACAATTTTCTTCCAGCAATCCTTGAGAACGATCGAGTTGCTACTTGCAATACTTGACAAATTGGTGATTTTGACAACCATAAAATTAAGGTAAATTATATAATACACCAGCGGTGGAGTTTAGCAGACTACACAAGCGGGTCCTGAAGGGTGACATGTGTCCTCTAGGGACTAGATTGAAATATTTAAAACTTAATTAATTTTAAAAATGGACATGTGTCAACTCCACAACCCACTTATGGAATACAAAATTTACACCGTCGGTGTATCAAATAGTTACCCTAAAATTAATCATATACACCTTCAATTCTTCAATATACAATCTTTTGGGTACATTTTGTGTCAACATATTTCAATCGATAGTCAAATTTTAGCTGAATTTTTGTCTCATGAATGATTAATATTGAATCTTTTTATAATATAGGTGCGTGTGAAATATATAAATAAATAGGATATAAGCAATGTAAAATTTATAATTATATGGGAGTATATATATGTTATAGAAGTTTCCTAATAAATTAACATATAATATTATGTGATATATGAACCAAAATTTCCATGAATTTGATTCTTTCAATAATATAATATATTAAAGGGCCCAAGGTGGTACATGAGTATACCCTCTTGTAAAAGTATATAATTCTCTCGATGGGAATATATGTAATGTTTTTTTTTAATTTTAATTATTAAATATAATATTGTGGATATATGAATGTACTATATGTGTAAATATATGTTGAAGGGATGTCTTGAAACCAATAATTAGGGAGATTTAATTATAAATAAATAAAGATAAAGATATTTGGGTCATTGGATTTGATATATTTTATCTGTTTCCCAATATTGAGATGAGTTGCAAATGGATCAAGGTCACATGCAAACGAAAGAAGGAAGACAAGAAAGACTGAGGAATGTTTCCTCAAATTGTCAACAACTACCACAAAATCCGCAATTTTCATATATCTCCAATCTTTGCTCTATTATATTGTTCCAACTTGTGGGTTACAGAATGAAAATTATGCCACTGTCCCTCTTTTTTTTTTTCCCTTCACTTCCAAGTTCTCTTTCTTATGTACACGCGTTTTAATTAGTTGCAATAATAAATTAATTTGATTTTCAACCAGCTGTTTCCCTTTTTAGTAGTAAGTAGCTTTTAAATTAATACCCTCTAGCCTCTAGGTTATTAATTAATGAGGGTTTAATTTGTACTTTCATAATTTAAATATGCATTGAGACATGACCTCAAAAAAAAAATTGAGACATGAGCACCTCTATGTATATTTATTGCTTAGAATTGTGTATAGTGAAGTATATTATTATTATAGAATAATGATGGGATTTGCTTAATTAACAAGTTACCTTAAATTCCAATTAGTTATATATATATATATATATATATATATATATATCATGAAACTCTTTATACATGTATACTCCAATGGTATCTTATAACCTTACTCACTATTCGGACCAATAATTTCAATCAGAATTCAAGGGACATATTATGACAACTAGTTAGGTACTATAGGTCCTCCACATTATATAATAATTTTCTTTTTTGAAAATCAAAGAAAAATATTATTGATAAAGAAGAAGAAGAAGAAAATAAAATTATAACCAAGTTAATTACCAGCTCGATCGAGGTCAATAATGGAGTTAGCTAAATTATTTGCATACACGAAAACATGAACGTCCCAAATTAATATAGATGTTGTATATAGTTTTAATTAAGTCGATTTATAGATCTAAGATCTTTTTGTTTTGCTTCCCATAGCTTTTTCTCCTTACTTGTTAATTAATTTGTTTATCTGTATGGCGACAAAGGTTTCAAAATAGCTCATCATGATAAAATGCAATATTAATAACATTGCATTTCCAACTTGATAACTATCTGAAATTTGATGACAAAGTTAGGTGACAACGGCTAGAAGATATAAATAATGATGATCAAAGAATGATGAAGTTCAAAGAACCGGTTATAAAGGGTTTTTTTTTTGAAAGACAACTGGTTATAAAGGTTAAACGGGGAAAAAACAAACTACTAGTACAATTATAGTATTTTTTTTTTTTGAGATCATAATTATAGTATTTCTCAAGAAAGGCTATAGCCCAAATAATATAAAATATGAATCTAAAAAAGAATTAAAAGAAAATATCTACCGTAATTAATTAGTCAATCACGATACTTAAAGGGTTTATATATAATACATGGTCAGTGGAGTTTAGCAAACTGCACAAACGGATCTTAAAGGGTGACATGTGTCCCCTAGGGATTAGATTGAAATATTTAAAATTTAATTAATTCAGCAAATTGACATGTATCAACTCTAAAACCCGTTTGTAAAGTCCAAAATTTACATCGCCGGTGTATCAAATAATTCCCCACACTTTAAACCTTCTTCTCGGTCATGTTGCCGATAAAAATGTTAAATGTTGAAGATAATAGGAAAGAATTCGAATGCAATGTCGATATATCTATAGAAAATGTTGAAATATAAATTAAAATAGGGCAGAAATTAAAAGAAAAAAAAGGTACTTAACACTTTTAAGGTTAGTTTTTTTTTTGGCCAGAATTTTAAGGTTAGTTGACTGATAATAATTTCAATGCGCATTAATAAGAAAAAGAACTTTATTGCGATAATTTCACTGCATGAAAAAAAATCTTACCTGTAACCCTTCTTTAATTTTTTTAGTTGTTTCCTTAATTTGAAAGGTCAAATATTTATGAGAAAACATTATTAAGGATTTTTTGAGGAAAACCATTATTAGGGATTTTAAGTAACTGTCCAAGACAGATATATCATTGACAACCAACATACCATAGTTAATCTCTTTTTTGTTTTGGCCCATACCATAGTTAATCTCTTAATTAAGTTCAAGCATCAATTAAGTTCAGCAGGAGGTATATATATATATATATATATATATATATGTATGTATGTTTTGGGCGTAGGAAGAGTGGACCAAAGTCCAAAACCAAACAAATAAGGAGTCGGACTCGAACCTTAGTAATATATTATACTCTTTGAAATATTATTGCTTTTTTTTCACAAATATGGATATTTGTCTCTCCTAATAATTAAGGAAATAAATTAAATGCAGGTTTAGCCCCCCTAATAATTAAGGCAATAAATTAAATCCAGATTTAGCCCCTAACTAGTTATAAATATGGAGAGTTTGCATGATAAATCCATTGATCTTAGACTATTATTGAATAGGGTTTTAGAAATTATAAGTAAGTTTTCTAATGACACGTTAGGAGGGATAAGTGGAGGGACTAATTGGAGGGTCAAGTAGCAATACTCCACAAATATTATTGAAAAGTTTAAAATTGATCTTCTTGTGTAGATAAAATGGAGAGCAAATTTCAAAAAAAAGTGGGAGTGTTGATATGGAGTAATTTCTAGCTAGTAGCTTATTTTGGAGGAATAAAAACTGTCAAGAGTTTGGCAGTTCACGGACTAAAGTTGATTCCATAAAGTGAAAAACAAGACAACAATGGCGACAAAATTGCCAACATGAGTTTCCCAATAATTACCATAACGAACAATTCTGGACACTTTTATCTGCTTCCTGTGCGCTGCCTTACCTGAAATTACACAGAAATTTCTGACCAACACTCTCAGTGTGTCCCGATTCCAACCTCAACGCTACCCTCCAACTCCAAAATATATCACACTAATTAATTACTTACTACTATTAAATATCTTTTATTTTCACAGCCCAAAACAATGACCCAACAATCTTACTCACCCACCCATCCTTGTAATAATGATGTTAAAATCTTTTTTGGAAATTAGGTAAGAAAATAAAAATATTGTTGGCTATATATGCGCTTAAGGGCCATTTGGTTCGCGGGTTATAGTAAATATATACTTGATTATATTGTTTGGGTACCGTGAAATGTATCATTAATGTTTGTAGATTGTGTCACTGGAAATCCCGAATTCCTACACTCCCACACGCATCTAGATACATGTGGTGGTGGCAATATACACGAATCATCATACCCACTTCGACGGGTGAATATTCGATTATACTGCTAAATACCTGACCATTTCATTTAATCATGTGCATACCTGCCCATCCCCTCACCATTGATATATCTCAATTTCCCTGAACAAAACAGCCCTAATCAAAAGCTTACAATATGATGAGGAAAACCTCATAATAAGTATATTATAAGAAGTATATCTATAGTCGCAATAAAGTGTTGAATTCATAATGTATTTCAATGACCATATGATCATTCAAATTAATAATATCTTTAAGAAGTTTGATCTGTAAATCTAAAATCCAAATCCCGAGCGTTATAACTTCTATAAAAAAGAAAATTAGTTAATATAAAAAAGAAGAGAGCATGTTATTACTATGGCCTATAATTAAGCTACCTATATGAATCGAGTCAACACGAAGGAATATTAAAGTTATGTATGTACAATTGAAAATAGCCATAAAAATTAAAATAAAGGGGACAGAAAAAGAACTGAGAGCGTTAAAGAATGTCAACAAAAGACCTGAACTTCTGCAATTAATTAAGATTTTAGTTTTTTTTTTAGTATTCATTAACTACTAGTTTATTAGTGTTGGGGTTAGGTATTAGGTGGCCAAACAAATTCTTTTTAAGATATTACAAAGAGAGCATATAATCTCTGTCTTATTCTTTGTTACAAGATTAGCTAACTTAATTATAAAAAAAAAATTCACCCAAAATTATATAATTCATTATCATAAAGATATTAATCAAAGGAATTAAACAAATGATAAAAATGAAGAGCTAAAGAAATAAAATAATCATTGCCTTGTCGAGTTCGTTGGAATGTAGTCAGCATGTTAAGATTCTTGAAGTCACTGATCTGATTCCCCCCTGGGTTTGACACAGTTTATATATTAATTAATATATGTAAGATTAATTTCTTCTCAGGGCTTACCTCAGCCTTCTAATTAATTTTTCTTCTGACTCTCCTGGCTTAATTATTTTGCTTATCAATACTGAAAATTCAATATCATACTATATTAAAATTAAAAGATTTAAATTTATAATATTTGCACAACAAATTTTATAATTAAATACAAAATTAACTTTTTTACTTGAAAAGTACTACATTTGACCATAAAATTAGACAGCAAAAGTAATAATGAGAATATGCTTTGTCTAATTATATCTACATGCTAAAAAAAAAAAAAGAAGAAGAAAAGACTAGGAAATTTCCATGTAAAGTGACTTAAATTTGCATCCAATTAAAATGTAGTATAGACTATAGTAAGAAAATAAATGAGAAAAAAAGAGAGAAGGGATTTTTTTGTTTTGTTTTTAATTTCTTACCATCTCTGTTTATGGCAGAAAGCAAGGACAAGAGAGTATTGAAAAGAAAATAACTTCATTTGAATATTCTAAGAGTAAACCTTAAAAACACCTTACGAAATGAAAACCCTAGATAATTTTCATGCCGTCCAAGTTCAAAAACCAAGAAAGAGTTTTTTTTTCTTTTTTTTTGGGTCACCTAGAATATTATAATTAACCTAGAAGCTAGCTATAGCCTTTGCGCCCGCCTTGCTCGACCAACCGGTAACTCAGAGAAGTTTGGCACTTCCAAATTGTTGACTTGCTTGATCAGACTTCACTTCGGGGTCCAAAGAGCTCATATTCATCCCATGTTGATCTCTCTGCGAGAATCCTCCGCCGCCCATATTTCTCACCACTCCACCAACACCAAGAAAATCCAAAGTTAACTTATCTGTTCCGCCGATGCTCGCCGCTAGATTTTGATGTAGCTTCGCCTCATTCACGTTGCAATAACTGGCATTACTGCTTTGCTGCTGATGATGATCAAGTGTTATCCCACTTCCGCTAAACCCGCCGAAGCTTCCATCTTGACCATGGCCGCCATTGCCGCCGCCGAAAATGGAAGAGTTTCCATTTGCAAGAGAGTTCATTAGTCCTTGAAGATTGCTATCGTTTTCCATCTGTGATCTTAGGGTTTCACCTCCACCACCACCTCCTCCGCCACCGCCGTAGTTACTGCCGAAGTTGGATTTAGTCCCACTTGATGAAGAACTTCCCAAGCCTCTAAGCAATGAGGAAGTGTTGCTGCTTGTTGTTGAACCCATTTGAGCAGCTTTTTGAAGCAATGCAGTGGCTGACATGTGTGGAGAAATGTTCTCATGTTGCATTGAAGTGCTATAAAGAGAAGAGAGACCTGAACCGACCTGATCACCCATGTTCGTCGAGAACATTGCTGACCCTTGACCACCACCACCACCGCCATTGCCACCGTTAAACTGATTAGGGCTTAAGAACCCGGAATTCGGCATGTTGGGTGTTCCACCACTGGCATTTTCACTGTTACTCATGCTGCTTGCGGCACTGTTATTGGAAAAGAAGCCTAAATTGAAAAGATTGGCTGATGCATTGGAATTGTTAGTGTTGCCTTGAAGATCAGGAAGTTGCATAAGCCCATGCAATGGTTTGTTTAGAAAGGGTCCACCATGGCCATGGTGAGACTGATGATCTTGATGATGGAAACCTTGATTTGCATCAGCCATGAAGAATGCAGATGTTGGCATGTTTTGCAACGAAGATGGATTCGATGCAGGCATAAGGTGCTCGAACTTTGTTGCTCCGGCTGCACTTCCCAGCCGGAGCATGTTGCTCGATGGTTGGTTCTGGTCTTGCAATGACGGGATCTGAGAACCAACCTGAGATAGTCCCAAACTCACATGATTGCTTCCGAATAGATGACTCCCCATCGCGCTTAAGTTGGTAGGGTGCCTAGCACTTTCTTGAGCCAATGCATCGCAAAAGGCCCTGTGAGTGATAAAGCTATCACGTCTGCAACAAAAAATGGTGTCAATTAAGTCAACCATTGATATGTAATCAAAGACCCAAAGTCAAAAAAGGTAATACAGAAAAAATCTAAGGGAATGATGAAAGTTAGAATGGAAACAAAAGGTGTGAACTAATTTTGGTTGACATATTTGATTGAAAAATGCATGGGGGCGGGGGACCATTGAATTGAAGATCATGCGTGACCATTTTCACTACTACTTTCCGACCATTTCTTTCTCTCAATCGAATATAATCAAGAAAAGAAGAGATGATTTTATGAATAATTGAGAAGAAAGCTGCTGGAAATTCAATCAATTTCAATGTTTGGAACGATACCATTAAGAGATGGGGTTTAATAAATGAAGTAAGGGGAATCATTTAATTCCAGGTTGATGAAAAACCAGAAATCCCAGAGAAGCATGTTAAATTCTAAGACTATATGCAAGAAATGGAAAAAAACCCTGAAACAGTATTCTATCATTCATGCAAAAGAATAATTTTCCATATCTGTGAAACCTCTCCTTCTATGATAAATGACAAACCATTTATTTTCATGACCAATAAGCCATGACTGATAAAAGAATAAAATACCCATTTCTTTTCTCCAGCTGCCTGCAACTCTTA
The DNA here is from genome assembly GCA_001974825.2 of Corchorus olitorius. Lineage (NCBI taxonomy): Eukaryota > Viridiplantae > Streptophyta > Magnoliopsida > Malvales > Malvaceae > Corchorus > Corchorus olitorius. The sequence goes on along the minus strand of AWUE01019628.1, from coordinate 119,453 downwards.
AGGAATAAGAATTGTCCTCGAATTGCTCATGACCCATAGATAAAATTTGTGTTTTCTTTTTTTTAACCCTAACGTTTTTTGAAGGTAAGAAAAGAGTTAAAAAAAAAAAAACGCTCTCACATGAGAACAAATCCAGTTAACAACATCCATTCCTGACAACGTATAAATTAACAACACGTGAATAAGGGGAAAACATGTAAGGCGGTGTTACCGAGGAAAACAAAACAAAAAATTTTAGATAAAAATTATAGTTTTACTTTTTTTAAAAAAAAAAACTTATCTTTTCCCCTATCATTCAGTGTGAGTATATTATATAGTATAGTAAAAAAAATGAAAAGATTTTTTTTTTTTTGAAGTACGTTTGGAGTTGAATCCTCATCAGCCATGGCAGTTTCAGAGAGGATTATTATTATTATTCACGTGCAACCAGTCGTTTAAGAGAGTTTAAAAGAGAAGAAGAAAAGAGATCTAATCTAAAAGACAAGTAATCCAAAAAGGTGAAACAAAAGAACAGGCTTTTTCTCTTCCCAAACTCTCAGTCCCCAAATCTTTCAAACACCCATTTTTTAAAAACTTTGTCAACTTTCATAAAAACCTAATAAGAAAAAAGAAGAAGAAGAATGATTAAAGCAAATGTTAATGATTATGTAAATGATTAAAGCTTTTTTATTTACCTAGAGAAAAGAGTTCCACAGTCACATCTGTACTCTCTAGTGCCGCAAGTTTTCGAATGAGCTTTCCAATCAGATTGAACAGCATAACGCTTTGAACACTTCTCGCACTTCCATTTCTTCTCGCCATGTTTTCTTGAGTAATGCTTTTTGATACCAGTGAGGTCACCAAGTGCCCTGGAAGGGTCATGGTGGACACAAGTAGGCTCAGGGCAAAGATAAACTTTCCTCTTCACTTCTTTTGTAGTCTTCTGCCTCAGCTTCCAAGGCAAATTATGTCCTCTTCTGTGAAGTTGTAAGTTTTGCTCCCTTTGAAACCCTTTGTTGCATACCTCACAAATGAACCTGTTTGTTGCCATTAGAGTCTTGGGAGATAGTGCTATCACTTCTGCATCTGGATCTGTTTCATAATATAATGCCAAACATCAAATTATTAGAAAAAATGAACAATACCCTTTAATTGGGTTTCAAGTTTTGAACCAAAAACAATGTCTAAACTAATAAAAATTTATGATTGAAAGCTGACCAATTTTTAGATTAGGGTTCATTTCTGAATTTAAAAAATTATACGAACTTAAGAACAAAAATCCAGATAGATATGTAAATGGGGTTAGAATACTTGCTTGGAGTTCCAGGCTGATTTCTCTTCTTCTTCTGAGCTGGTGCAGTTGTGGGTGGAGCAGTTGAGGATGTGGGCGTTGCTCCAGATGACTGTTGTTGTTGTTGTTGAATCATCTGGTTTTGATTCTCTTCCCTGTTTCCGAAGAAAGGTGTTGATGATGAGGCGGCCGCCATATCTCAATTCTTCTTCTTGTTCTTACCTTGAGCTTCTTCTTCTTCACTTGTTGTTGTTATTCTTCTTCTTGTCACCAAACCTAGAATTCATCAGAAATGACCCAAATTACCAAAATCGGCATAAAATTTCAGCTTTTTTCTCTCTTACACATACTTTTCTTTATCATCCCTCTCTTGGGATTTCTAAAACTTGAAACCAAAGCAAAATAGAGGGTATTTGTTGTAGCCATGGGGGAAGCTTGGAAAGGATCTGTTTTTTTTACTTCACCACTTCTTCCCCAATAGCTTCAACTCTTCCCCCTCTTTGAATTTTTTTTTTCAGATACAAATCCACTAAGAAACAAGGAGAGAAGGGAAGAAAAAAAAATCTAACAGATAAAAAAAACCCACAAAATACCAAGAAGAAAGTATATATAAGAGGAGACAGCTACAATCCGGAGAGAGTTGAAGAGAAAGAAAACAATCAAAAGTATAAGACCTATTTTTCTTTGCCCTCTTCTCCCTCTTTCTCAGCAGTTGTTGTTGTTTTTTGATTTATAAAAATGAGAAAAAAGAAAATTTTTAATGGCTAAACTCAATCATTTCATGTCATATATGCATAAACAAATACATACATGTCTATCTCTCTCCATATGCATACCCATCTCTCTGTCTCTTTTTCCCTCTGGTGTATTCTTATATAGTAGTATTATAAGTAGAATATAAAATTTCCCTTTTTTTAAAGAAAACTTTTTTAACTTTTGGGATTTTTTTTTATGGAAGAAAAAGGGGAAATTTTGGAGAAAGAGTAAATGAATAGGAAGGGAAGGGTTAAGGGGCGTTGCTGTCACTGTTCATGGAGAGAAATGTGTCGTTATATGGAAAGGATGCTTTGGGGGCCACCAAAGGCCTTACCTTCTGCCCATCTCTCCTTCTCTTATTTCGTATCTTCTTTGCTCTGCATCAAGACAAGCCTCCCTTTCGTCATCCCCCTCTCTCTTTCTCTTCTCTCATTACATGGCTATGCTATATAATATATATATATATATAATATACATATATATATGTATATGTATATATATATGCTTTCTCCTTCTTTATATTTTCCATTTTATTGATTTTTCACCTCCTTTTCTTTTATTTTCTTTCACAACTAAAGGTATGATCTCTACATTTAATGATCTCATAATCCATATCGAATCGCGAAAGTGAAAAAGGTAAAATTCTCTTAACAATTGTACTTCTAAATGTTTCGGTATTCAAAAAGTAAATAAAATAAAATATGTTTCTGGATATCGAAATTATATTCTTATCCTTAACTGACGTTATTAGAGAATGTTATCACCTCAACCAACATTTGTTGGTCAATTCAACCAACATCTGAAATATAAGTTATTAGAATTTTTAAGTTGTTTAGAGTAGTATCTGAAAATTTCATTACAATCAGATTTTATTTTATATATGTGCCACATGTTGTGATATCCAGGAGCAGATGTACTCTAGCATTAGGGTGGGCACGTGCCCACTCTCAATTCCTTCATATTTTGCTACCCATCTTCATTTGATCATGTGTGCCCACCCTTTATTGACCGACAACTCATTGTGCCACATAGTTAATAATCCATGAGCCATCAAGATTTTTTAATGACCGGGTGATTCCCTTAATTTAAAAACCAAAATTTCTTCCCCTAACTCTCAAGTCCTAAATCCTACATTCATTTCCCGTAATTTAAAAACCAAAATTTCTTCCCCTAACCCTAAACCAAAATTAATGATGTACACAATGATATATATATAAAAGGTGTTCCTAAATCCTCCCAACAATGGTAAAAGATTTATTTATAATGATTTTTTTTAAAAGCAGGAAGTTTATTGGATAGATAAAAAAGGGGTTTAAATCTAACTTTTATCCAAGTCTTTTGTAAAATAATTGTAATATTTTTAAATCTAACTTTTTGTAGTCGATGTATATAACATATGTTGTGGTCACCCTGAAAAATTTTCCTGGATCCACTGGTAATACTAATACCTGAACTTAAAATGTCAAGGTTTAATTAAGAATATCACTAGTTTAGTCAAATGCTCATGATGTGTCACTAGTATTTTTTTAAGTTGAATAAAAATGAAATTGAACTAATTTAATTTAGTAACAATATAATTCAATATTCCATCTGTCATCATAAACATTGTTTTTTTGATAGTAAACTTAATTAGGCAAAAATATGCTATAGATGTTTTATTACTCATAATTTCTTCATTAACATATATAATTGTTAACTATTTGTTACTATCATAGGTCATTAAGAGCAATTAATCTTATGAGCTTGCACTCACTACTGTACCTTCCTAATTAACCTTGATAGAAAGTTAGAACATTAAAAGTTAATTATTACTCTTTCCTTTCTCAAATAATTGTCATTAATTCAATAAAACTACAATTTTTGTGTACCTCTCACTGAATCAATCTCCGGTCTGATTCCGATCACTATGGAAAAGAGTACTGAACAATTAAAATGAGGTTAAATAATGATTTTTTTCCTAGTTTGAAAAGCAAATTAAATAAAGAAATTAAAGGTTCATTTTTTTTCATGGAAGTGTAATTATTAGAGACAAAAAAACATACTCTAGGATTTCTTTTTCTATTTTTTCACATGACATTATGTAATTGAATGGCTCCTTGTTGTAGTCTAGTAATATTAATATTAATAAAGCCATTAATTTTGTCGAATTTTATGTAGGTACATATATAAACAAATAGAAGGAAACAAAAAAACTAGAAATGCAAAGACACCCTCACCACAAAGTTTTGCACTGCAACGAGGTATAGAAGTCCTTAAAAAAAGGCTCACTTGATTGCATTATGATGAAGCCATAATGGCTACAAAAAAATCTGCCTTACGATTCCCTTGTCGGAGCATATGTCGAACCCCTCGATTTATATATAAGAGGGTTAATATATATATATAAGGTTTAAATCTTTGCTCAATTTTCAGACCCCTAATATATATATTTTTATATATACAAACTATTTTTGATAATTTAATTTACTTACAATGAAATTTAAACAAAACGATTACCATTTCGAAATTGATGTATATATAGGAATTAATATTTGGGTGACCATACACAAAAATAATACTTAATTTATTTATACAATGGTTGATTTTTATTTTTAATTTAAGACATAAATTTCGATCGGCTATTTTATTTTATAGCTAAAGTGCACCCACTTTATAATACACTAAATTAGCAAATATATAGTTTTTTTCATTAGAAATATGAGAAGTCAATTTAATTAAAAGTAATTATTGACTTGTACGTATAGATTGTGAAATATTGCAAGCATATATAGTTGACCTAAATTAAAGTTTCCCAAGGGCTAATGGAAACCAGATAAAGTGTGTACTTATATGATCCTTGTAAATTCAAACTTTGTGCAGAAGAGGTAATTTAAGCAAATAAATTCCCTTTTAATTAATATCATTTATTGGTAATTTTCCAAATTCATACATAAAGTTGTATGTGTCAACATCTTCACCAAAAAGCATAAAAACTTTCCTAGGCATTTGAGAAGGGAATCTATCCATATATACGTGCATGATAGTGAATATCTAGCACTTCAAATTATATCTTCAAACACAAAATCCAAACAAATTATTCTTTATCAAGGAAATCCAACTTCAAGTCTCTCTTCTCAAACTTATTTTGTAGCTTTCTAAATAATAATCACCTATCAATAAATGCTTGTAATTAATAAAGTATACTTGGGAGAAAACAATAGTAATAATAAAATAATAATGTAACTGTTAACTAGTAATAAAGGTAAGACATTGGGCTCTCAAAAGAACCAAGGGGGTAGTTGAGCTTGAGAAACATTATCAATTCATCCATTAGTCTCATATATATATATATATATATATATATCATATGGGTAATTATTTAATACACCGACGGTGTAAATTTTGGACTTCATGAATGGGTTGTGGAGTTGACACATGTCCAATTTTTTGAATTAATTAAGTTTTAAATATTTCAATCTAATCCCTAAAGGACACATGTCACCCTTCAGGACCCGCTTGTATATTCTGCTAAACTCCACCACCGGTGTATTGTATAATTTACCATATCATATATACCTTAATTACCTTACAATTTAAAAGTAGTTTCAAATAGTAATTACTAAAATCAAACAAATTGTTATATATGGTGTGGAATTATTTACTGGAATCCACTAGAAACACCAATTAACAAGGTCAAGTTTATAATTTAAAGTAGGGAGAATTTACATATATCATCCAAGTTAGAATTAAGCAAAAAAATTTTTTCATACAAATTACCCAATGTAAAATTTGGATTTAATTAGAATACTTACAAAGGAATGTTCAAATTATATGTCCCTATAGAGAACAACACAATTATTTCTTTCCAACGTACGAACCTATTGTGTCGTATTTATTAGTCGTTTACTCCTCCCACCTTTCTCCTATACGCAAACAGTACTTATGCTTCATGAAATTGAGAATCCCTTTTACCTCCATATATTTTGGATTCGAGTTGTACAAAAATGGGCAGTTTTTATACTCTTTACCCAACATCCTAGAAATATCTCATGTAGTTTCCAAGCCTTTCAAAAAAAAAACTCATGTAGTTTCCAAGGTTGCTTCCTACTCAAGGCTGTCGATGCGTTATGAAACACTTTGTCCAATATAGAATTTAAATTTACTAATGTCATATATACGTGGTTATCGATCACGCGTGTGAGATCCATATCTGTTGATAGAATACTAAACTCTTAATTTTAACGGCCGATCCAATTTTATGTATATATGTGCACCTCGTGAAACTATATCCCAATTAGGTTAATCAATGGGTGTGGGAAAGGAAGACAAATGATGATATATGATACATGAGAGAAGAAATAAAAACAAAAACACCACCATACAAGAATGCTTCAAATTCACACTTTTTCCTTTCCTTTCCTTCTTTTGTTTGCATTGTTGAGAGCTTTTTAGCTTGTTGTGATGATCATTTGCAAAGGAAACTTCATATTGAGCTACTTTTTTTACTACAACTCTCCACACACCACCCTAAAAGCAAATATATATGTTATAGTCATTTTCCTTGACTATTTCTCAAAGACAAAGACAACATGTTGTTGGTATCCAATAGCAGAGACTAAGGGCCAAATTCTTTCGTCTTTCCTCTGTCAATTTCCACAGACCAAATCATGCAATTCTCTCTTTACATAAAACTGTATGCATTTCAACAAATAGATGGGATGGGACCATTGCAGTACAAAATGTCTCAATTTAAGAAAGATATAAAAGAAACTCTTCGACCCCGTTGCATATTTTTATATTACTTAATTAGAAAATTGGAATGGAGGGTCACCAGTCTAAATGTGGGGAAATATCTTATATGGATCTAACGGTCATGATTTGAAGAGATGGGGAGGGTCAAAAATTTTACTATTTGAAGAGGGTATTTTGATGGGGACATGTTAGTCATTTCGAGTCAAACAAGATTCTTGTGTAACCACCATATCCATCTATACGATTTTGCTTCATATTCATAATTCATAATTCATAATTCATATAATTTGTGTCATGAAAAGAATTGGCAAGCAAAAGGTGGGCCGTGCGGCATCTAACATTCACAGCTGTTTTGGTAAGGTTTAGTATGGCATCCAAAGAACACTTGACAATTATTCTTTCTCTCTGCAAAACTCAAACACAACATGCAGCCATTGCTGAGGGATTTCATCACCTTGTCAGAAATGAATGACATATTATCATAATTTAACTCAGATGGAGGCTGAGTTACTTAGCAGCCTCCATGTGCTATCCCATTCATAATCGACAATAGTAAGATTTTAGTGTAAGTCACAAATTTATATATCTGTTAATAGTTTGTTACTACTAATTATTCTATATATTCGAGCCGAGTCAGCCTATTATAAGAATATAAAACTCTCCGAAATACATTATTTTTCATTTTTTTTTGGTAAAACATTATTTTTCATTTTATTGTATATATATACATCATCAAATACCAAAGAATATCTTTTATTTTCAATTGTGGTTTTGCAAGAGTAGTAGTACTGTTTTTTTTTTTTTTGGAGAAGAGAATCTTTATAAAGTTAAAATGAGAGGAGTTTCTCAGAAAACTTTTTGTACATGTAGGTTTGCAGTCCAATAATTTGAAAAGGTAACTTTGAGTTTAAAAAAGGGAAAGAAACAACTTCAAGTAGCAACTTTACATTTCAACTAGCACTTTTGAAAGAAAATGGATATGCAATTATTAATCAATTGTACAATTTTTTTGATCATTAGCCAATTGTTGATAATGGGAGATTGGGATTAGATTCCTCAAAACCAAAAGTGTTTAACAGTATTTTACTATAATCAATCAGTGGTTAAAGTGTCATTAATCCAGGGATTATATTTGGTAATTAATTATGTCCTCTAGATATGATTTGTGCTAACTCTTATTCAACAAATATTTCAAAGAAAACATCTTGTCATCAAAATGAAAGAAAAAAAAAGTTGTAATTATGCTTTTCTATATATAGAAAATCAAAGAAACAGATCAATGGTTTTTTTTTTTTGCTATAAAAAAAGTTTAGGAGAGGAGAGGTTACTCAGTTCAGGGTCATGACATGTCATAAGACTTAGAGAAGGCTTAGGTACTTACAAATTACCTACTAACGAGGACCGTTGGCACGACTCGAATATCAAACGTTACAAGCAGAGTCCAAAACCTTATCAACTCAACCAACCTCAATTGACATGGTTTTTAATATATAGTAGAGTATAGATAGAAATCTTGTGAGTTGACAAATAAAATTAAGATTCACTTCATACAATTATAATTAATGTTGTGTTTTCTTTCTTGATAAATATTACTCTCTCAAATTTACATTGCGGGCAAAGTCAACATCACATAATCTTATGCATGATATAAACGATAAATAAAAAATTTATAAACTCCAGCATTTTCCATTAATTAGTTTTTTTTCTTGGAAAGGTAGATTTATTGAATGAAAGAATTTTTCATTAATTTATTGGATTAATCTAATTTTAAAATTTCTTAAAATTCGACTTAATTACATATAGGATCTTAAAAGAAAGGAAAGATATATATATATATATATATATATATATCAACTTCCTTTAAAAATTACCCAGATAAATAAATGATTAATTAAGCAAGAAATCTTAATATTTGTATTGATCACAATTCACAAATTGTTTTATATATGTACAATTCTTGCATATAATCAAGTCTATCTCCCACCCGTTCACACACGAGACACGACAATAGTCTTGAACAGGAGTATTTCATTGTCTAATTAAGTCTTAATAACAACCAATACAAGACACGGTTTTACATTCCAAATTGGAGATTTTTAATATTAATTAAGTATATACTATGTTTAAGAATAATATAATATATAAATAATTAACAATGATTAACCTATATATACTTGTCTTTGAAGTTACTATAAACTATTTTATTATTAAATTACCATGTCAAGAAATTCTTCCTTACATCAAAGTTTTAAAATATTAAAAAACAGCCCCGAAGGTCAATTCCAATGGGGTCTTGAAATCTTCTTTCAAGGATACACTCCACACACTATTTTTGCCTCATTGTCATTCATTTACATTTTGATCATTAAAATAGAATAAAACATATTGCAACTCAAATAAAACCCTAGATAACTTTTTAATCTAAATTATATGACTTTGAGCTCTTAAAGCTCGTCAATTATTATTTATTATATAATATTCATTTTTATATGGTAGAATTCATTTTGTAAGTTGAATTAAAGTTCGAATCTCAATCATTTTTTGAAGGGATAAATAATTTTCGCTAATTATATTAAAAAATAAAGATAAAAGAAGGGGGAGAGAAATAAAATTAGAATGAAAAGGAGAGTGGGTCATCTTATCTTATAAGAAGAGACTTTTAGCGGTTTGTAGGGATTCCCTATGTCCCACGGAGGAGGGGGAGTGACAATGAAAGTGAGAGCCCAAAACCAAAACCAAAGAAATTAGAAATTAGAAATTAGAAATGACATAACAATTCTTCTTCATCTTAAGGAAAGGAGAAGGACTGAAGGAGGGGTCCCCTCTCTCAAGAATCCTTGCCGGCTCCCCAATAAGGACACCATAAAAGACAATCTTCTTTTCTCCCCCTTTCCCTTGTCCCTTTTCTCCCCTTATTCCTTCTCCTATGTTATTATTCTTATTATTATTATTATTATTATTATTATTATTATTATTATTATTATTATTATTATTATTATTATTATTATACTATAATATATTCTTCCCTCATCTCTCCCCATATTATGACAATTAATACTACTATACTAGCAAATAATTTATATATATATATAATATCATGCTTTAAACAATTGAAGTTTGATTTAGGATCAATATGTCTATGATGGAAATTTCCTTATAATTACTAAGAATGAAAGAAAAATTCAATGTAATATATTCCTTTATTTTATTTTTTACATTGGAGCTACATTCGGAGCTGAAACCTTTAATCATAGACTTGAAATAATCCAATTTCTCAAGATTGGGCGAATCATTTTTAGATAATGAAATTAAACATTCATACACACAATATATCTTGGTTCCATCACTCCATGCCATATTCATCAAAGTAATGAACTTTCCACTCTGTTTTCTTGTATTCAAGCACATATATATACATGTTAAGCTTCAATATATATAAATATATATAGATGATAGTGATTATTATTATATCATAGACACATATTCGTAGGTTATTAATTAAAGTAATTAAGCTCTTAATATTTTATACAACATTCGTTAAGTGTCTCACCAAAAAAAGAGAAGAAAATAAAAAACAAAAGGATTCGAATTAATTTCATCATTTCATGGCAAGTAATTGTCAGTTGATATAGGAAAACATGTGACTTTTCTATACTATATAATAATAATAAGTAAATGAGTATGACATAAAAGTTTATATTATAGTCAAAAGGGGTGCCGCTGCCGCCTTATCATAACAGCCTCTTCGGTCAGGACTCGGCTGCTTTCTTTTTATTATATTCAACTATATATACCTAGCTAATACAAGAAGCCAAATTTGGTGTAAATTTGTTAAACTTAATTTCTTTACTTTTATTAATCTCTCAAAACAGGAAGCTCAACATTCTAAGCCTTAATTGATATTTCAATGGCAAAATATATATATTGGAGTTCCTCCAACATTATTATTATTCTAAAGCATGATCCAGCTTTACTTCTTAATATATAGTTCTTAATTTTTTAATTCATATTGATCAAGTTTTGTTCATTTAAACAAGAGGGTATATTATATATAGGTGTTCGTAGATCAAGTCGAGTGGGGTTGGATTAGGTTAATTAATTCTTAGCATACCTTGTCTAATACTTAGTTTGACTAAATCCGTCTCTTATGAAGTCATTTAGGTCCATTATTTAATTTTAGTTAATTATTTATACATAAATATAAATATATTATAATTATAATTATAAAATATAATGATATTTCGTGTAGCTAGAGCTAAAACTTGGAAAGTTCTATTCAAGTTTAATTATTAGGCAACTTGCTCCATGAAACTTTTTTTTTCTCTTTTCCTAATTAAAGAAGAGCCTTGTTAGCAATTCTTCTTGCTATTCAATATTCAGACATTTTTTTTTTTTACCAATAAGGGGTTGGATTAAATGGTAGAAACATCATGCTGATAGTAAATAATTTGAGCAAACTCTCTCCTTCGGGCATATTAATTTGTGCATAGATATACTCCATATAACATGAAATTTCTGTAGGACTTAGATTAGGCATTTTGATCTGTTCATATATACAAGGCTTGGCCCAAATCGTGTTATCTATGATTATCTAATGAAACCCAATTTTTTTTTCTAATAAAACCCAATTTATTATTTTAATAATACCATTAATTAATTAGAAAAATAGAAATGAAAATTTTGTTTTTTCATGGAAAATTGAAATTTGTTTGCATCACCAAAGCCTTTTGACAAACCGGTCCAATCTTAAACGTCGAAAGTCATATATAATCGAGGATGATTACGAAATATACGGTTAATGTAAACTTTAAACTCCACAAACGGGTTAAGAGTTTGCATATACCTAATTATATACTTAATTAATTTTGTATTTAAAATTAAAATCTATTCCCTAAATGACATATGTCCATCCTTAACCCCCACATATGTAGTATGTTAAATTTCATTAACAGCGTATTGTATAATTTTCCTATAATTCATTCCGTATTCAAATTTCTTTTGATTTTTCTCCAACTTTTGCATGAATAAAAAATGGGTTTTTTCTTTTTAATATTTTTAATCAAAATGAGTCAAATTAAATCTGATTCGTGCCCCTTTAATTTTCAAAAGTTACTTGATAATTAAGGTTATGGAGTGTGGCACGCCTTGTGCCTTAATTCGGTCTTTCTTTATAATACTTGAAAGTTCAATTTCTCACGCCATGCATTATAGATTACCTACTTTCGTTTAAGGAAAATTCAATTTCTATGACCTCCCATTTCTCTAAAGACTAAAACCTTAAACTTTTGTATCTCCAAAAAAACCTTAAACTTTTGAATCTTTTTAGCAAAATTCATACTAATTGGTCACTGTCATAAAGTTCGTTCATAATGTATATATTTCAAGGAGATAATTCAGATAGTTAATAATTCTTAGAGAAGAAGCAAGCAAATATATACTATATATTATTTTTAGTGACTATGGAAATTACTTAAAGGCCAAATTGAGGATTAATGTGGTGCCTCCTTTTGGCTTTTTTTGGTCTTTTCGCACTTTTCAGGTGACTAAAAAGGCCCTCGATGAATTTCCTCCCTTACTTTTCCTACTGCCATTTTTTGTAATTTATTATTTTTACATTTATGATTAAGTGTGTTTTAATTACATATTAATTGTATGTGGATATTAGGATTTACCGGTTCAACTCCTTTGTCGGAATTCCAAAGAATTGGTGGTATAAATGTATTCGCAACAATGGTTGATTCATGGGTAAATTATTGGCATTCCAATTATGTTTTCCTTTCTTCTTCATTTCTATTTGGGTGGGTTTCTTCTTCCTCAACATTTCTCTGAATTGGTTTCACATGTACTCCGTTCTGTATCCTAAAATTTCCAGATGTACGTTGATAAGATCCTTCCATTTAATTTAGTAGCGCCTTAGGATGGCATAACCTAAAGTGGAGAGCTTTCACTTCTCATCGCAACATTTTGAGGTAAATCTGGATTTATTTGTTGATTATATTATTTGATACTTAAATTTAACATTTCTTTATTCCTCTTTTATTTTACAAAAAGTTTTTTTTTTAATTTATCATTCGACTTCCTTTTTATTGAGGTTTCTATTATGTTTAGTATATTTCAAAATTTTCAAAAGCACAGTTAGGCAATGCTAAATACAATCATTTTGTGATGCATTTTGTAAATTACATATGCGCCTACAAACGCTCTCAACTAATTCAATTTTCCTACGACAATTATACATGCTCCTTGACTACAAAAAATTAGGCCTTCCTTATGCAGAAGCCAAATTGTTCCACCTACTCGAGTTCAATAATTTAACAATTGCAATCAAGATTAAAAAATGACCGCAACGTACTATATGTTTTTAGATAATCAACATACATTTCAAACAACAATTAATATTAGCTTTATGTTGATGAATTATCTAGAGATGCAGGAGTAGAATATTAGCTTTATTTTGATGAATTACCTAGAGATGGAGTAGAATTTAGGTAATGCACTTTTATAATGAAAGAGAGGTCATGTGTTTTGCTTTATATATGTGAATTATTTGTTTGATGTATGAGTTTCTCCTAACTGATTAACTTACAGCCAATGCAATATTTTCTTACTAACTGACTTAAACAACTATACAAAATATAGTCATAATAAGAAGATGACTGCAGCGCAAGCGCAGGCCGCCCTGCTTGTACATGATTAATTAGTGTATCATATTCAACTCAGTACAATTAATTAAACAATTTTGTCTAACTTATTAAACTCATTAAAAGAATTAATTAATGTTAAGTGCTGAAGTCTCTCTTTTGTAAAAAGAAAAAATGAAGTTCCAAATTTTGGAATATATATTATGATTTTAATCAGAAAAAAATTGAATTTGTATTGAAAAAAAAAAGAAGCTAAGTATAGCTGTATAGGAAAGGAAAATTGATAGTGGGCCCTTGAAACCGATAAATTGGTGTGGGCTTTGTGGTAGAGAATGAATTAAGCCATGCATGTACCACATTGCATGTTGTTGCAATCAATTTTTCTCATAGTCCAAACAAAATTTTTATCCTTTTGTCCATATATTTGATGCTAATGTCTTTCTTCCAAAATTGTCTTATTTGTGTGCTTCACGTTCTTGGGCATTACCTCATTTTTACAAGTTCCCATTCAATTTTCATTTATTTCTTTGCTTACAATAAGATAATAACAAAAACATTAGTCAATTCATATTTCGAAGTAAATTATAAAGTGATTTTTCCTTTCACTAAAAGCTTCTACATATCACTACATCAATTTGCTACAGATATCATGTACATAACAAATTAGTAGCCACATGGCGCATATGATTTCACCAACATTTCTTTCAACAAAATCAAATACATTTAAGTGTCCGTTTGACTTAGCTTGAACCTCTTCTGAAAAAGTGTTTTTGGAAAAAGTTTCAATTTAGAACTTCTGACCTTTAATTCAAAAACAACTGTAAAACACTTCTAGAAAGCACTTCTGGATTTTCCGTTTGATCCATCTTAAACTTTTTTCAGTAGATAAGTTATTAAATAAGCTGAGCCAAACGGACCCTAATTAGAAATATTATTAGCACTTTTGACTAAAAATGTCAAAGTTAAGGTTCGAATCCTAGACCTTGAAGGGAATCCAACTCTTCAATAAGATAAATAAACGGTACGTATTATGTTATAATTAAGAGTTGAGTGTTATTATTAATTCAAATTACCTGCCGTATATGAATGAATAGGATGATCAAATATAATTCTATACAAAGATCATATATGCACAAAAAATTATTAATTAGTTATTGTTGTTGATGCGGATATTGTTGCTCTTATTCTTAAGCAATTACATTTAAATTAAATGAATTGGACATCACACAAGAAATCAAACCCTTCCAATTATATATAAGTATATATTCTTTAGAGAATTATTATTACTATATGAAAAGAGTCGTCATTAGTTCGAGTGGAAACAAAAGGAAGAGACTCAATTGACTTTCGTATGACAAAATCATCTAATATTGGAACTTGAAATTGGAAGCATATAAAAGTAAACCTGTTATATTTGACTCTTTTCGAGAGTTTCTACTGTCAGAGAGTGATGAAAGTACAAATTTCATCTGAACTTTTTTTTAAACATATTATTACATAAATCTTTGATCAGGAGTTCTTTTGAAGAACGGCGGAGCACACCATTTTTCGTTTTGCCCATTTCTGAACTTTGGGTATATATTGTTTTTGTTGGATACCCTTTCACTGTCAGCATTATTAATATAGTTTGAAAGCTTGCAAAAAAAAGCAAATTAGTAAAGCAGTTAATAAAGTAAATTTGGTCATTTTCCTTACGGCATTTTCTCTCATTGTATTTCAAAAGAAGAGGGAAATGGGTAATGGAATTTGTCATTGTTTTTGAAAATTGTGAAATGGGCAATAAGCAAATATATGAATTTGGGTAAATTAAGGTTGGTTTAGTTGGTAAAACTTTGGACCTCTAAAGATCTGGGGTACGAGTCGTACCAACAGTTTTCGTTGGTGAGTAATCTGTAAGTGTCACTATAAGCCCTTTCTGAAACTTGTGACATGCCATGTCCTTGTCTAAACTTTTTAATAATGAATTTGGACATGCATTGCAATTCATGAATTTGTAGATATATAAAGAAAAGAATAAATACAGGAATGCAGGACGAAAGAGAGATAGGGAAAAAAAACACAGAAACATGTGATTTGCCTGGTTTTGATGCATGTGAGGCGATGGTGACATTGGAAGGACACTTGGTGTCGGGTCACCCCTTTCAGCTATGGGGTCCCAAATTTTTGCATATTTCTCTTGGATTCAAGCACTAAAGTAGAGACATTTTTTGACAAGCACTGGCAGTAAGAAATTAGTGTTTTCGTTTTTGAAAAAGGGAAAGAAAAAAGGGTCGTCGAGTTTCCTTCGTTTCGTGCCATTATTATTCTTCTAAGATTACACAAAATTTACCATAACAAAGAAACCCTTCTCTCTTTCCTTTTTGTATATGAGAAAAGAGAGGACTCACTCACGGGCACCCAAATTTCCTCATCAAAACCATTACGAAAAGATTCTCTAATTTACGAAAGAGAAGGAAAGATTGTCGTTTAGATGATATGGATAGATGATGCAAGAAATATCTTAGAAATGGAAATTATGATCATTTAGCTCCATGACATACCAACTAACTTTTTTTTTCTTCTTGCAATGTTTTTCCCAATGGGTTTTAATTCTTCCTTGATTGTCCACACATAGTATTAGTTATAAAAGTTTTTTCGTAATTACTCATGTATATACACTATAAAAAGAAGCTTATATATCTTTGATATTGATGGACTTTCAATTTTCAACTCATGCTGCAATTGCATGCGACCACTATGAGTATGGACCATTGAAATTTTAAAAGATTATGTGTATGGTATGGACCATTTTCTCAAAGCATATAGAGTCCTATCTATTTTTGTTTATTTACTTGAAAAACTCTCACAATATTATACATGTGATGATATGATACAATAAAAAGTACTATTTCATCAGTACCTCTTCTATATATATAATAATTAAGATTAGAAATGAGATGGGAAACCTAAAATTTCAAGTTTTACTTAATGGATAATTATTTGATACATAGACGGTGTAAATTTTGGACTCCACAAGCGGGATGAAGAGTTGACACATACCCATTTTCAGAATAAATATTGCTTTTAAAATTCAAAACTATTCCCTAAAGGACACATGTCAACCCTTAACCCCACATATATAGTCTGCTAAACTCCGCTGACAGTGTATTATATATAAATCCTTACTTAATACCTAAGATTTAGGTGTCTCCATAATTTAGGCGTATATATAAGCTTAGAATAGGGGGAATGTGGGGCAATGACGCAGCTAGTGAGGTTCATATAAGCTTAGAATAGATCAAAGCAAACCATATATATTATTTAATGATACATTTTTGGTACTTGAAAATGGGTTATTTTTTTAGTTGTATAATTTTAAATTTAATAATTAAACAAATGTACATACATAAAGTGAAGGAGGTATATCACATGTTGGTAAAGGGTATCACATGAGTAGAAAAGAAAAGAAAAGGAACAAAAGAGGAGACATGACATAGCTACCAAATTAGATATGGTAGTAGTACGGTCCATGTCCATGGAGATTGCAACCGCTAATCTGGTGGGGGCAGCCGCACTTGTTTTATTGTAGGGTGCCCCCCCCACTCCCTCCGCCTCCACCCTCCACCCTCCACCCTCCACATGCCTCTAATCTCTTTAATATTATTCCCCTTCCCCTCTCATGTCTGCAAAATCACCCTTCCCCCTGCCCCCAAACCCTACCTATGTCCCAACCTTGGTACTACTACTTTCTAGTACTATTTTTTTACATTTATTATTATATGCCAATTACACAATTTAAATGCACTTTATGCATTCAAAATTCACGTGGTATGTTCTTTCATTGTGTACCTTCCTCTTTCTATTAATTGGTTTTTATAAATTGATGGTTAATATACAACTACTGTAACAGATGATAAACTACTGTAACAGATGATAGGCTATATATTTGAAATGGATTAATGTCCAAATTGGGTCTAAATCTTTCCAAACTTGCACAATTTAAGTCTAAACCTTTAAACATAGCCAAATTGGACCTAAACGTTAGCAAATTGCACCAAATTAAACCTATTTTGGATGGGGTTGTAGCAGTGAAACACACGTGCCGTTATTACAATTCCAAATTTCCATCCAAAATAGATCCAATTTGGTGCAATTTGCAAATGTTTAGGCCCAATTTGATCATGTTTAAAGATTTAGGCTCAAATTGAGCAAGAATGAAAAGATTTAGACCCAATTTAGACCTTAGTCCTATTTGAAATCTTATGTTTCCCTCACATGTGAATTCAAGACTTTCACAATCTTTTACCCACTTGGCCACCAGGTCCAGAAAGAACAATCCATCCTAATCAGAATAAGAGACAAAGAAATGGATTGGAGACATACAGCCCAAATTAGACAAACACCAAAAAGGAAAGGTAAAACGAATCTCTCCTGGCCTGGGAGAGACCATCCAAACTTGAACATAAAACCAGAAGAAGCCGATGGATGATTGACCGGAGGCGGATTGTTTGTTCTAAAGCCATCACTCCAAATTCCTTTTCATCGTAGCTTGGAAAAATAACTTAGATTTCTCCTAAAACAACTCTACTAGTCTTGTCGATTTGGTTATTCATAAAGAAACAGAAAACCAGAAGATAAGAGCCAACTGATATTAGCTTGAAACATAAATCCAACTATTTATTCTCTCAGTGTCCTTGTAAATTGTTTTCCCTCAACCGTTCGCAGCACCCAAACAAGACTAAAGGGAGAATCTAACATCATAAGTTCAAACTATTGGCAACTTGTTACTCCTCTAGACTTGCAACTTGATTGCTTACCAAAAATCTCCCAACCTGCCAACTACCGACTACAAACTTTTCAAACATTGAAGCTACCTACCCCTACGATGAAAACTGAATTCTAAATTCGCTTTCACTAAGAGTTCTAAGATGATGACATCAAGACTCTTTACTTGGTCTAAACGATTCACGATATGGGCCTTTTATTCCTTTATAGCACTAAAACGCTTGCTCTCTTTTCTAATCATTTTCTCATTGATATTCAGCTACATCGATATAGGGTAATTAAAACCCATGTATGATTGCCCTAGCAATCTTAAATAAGGTTAATGTTCCTACAAGTGGCTCTAACTAATAGATAAAAGATATTTTCCTCTGAAAAAGACTAACTGATACAACAATGGGCATTACATATAAAGAATCAGCAAAAATAAGAAATGTAAAAAGGAAAAATCTATGACATACTCTAGTTGTTCTAGCTCATCAGTAGGGATGACAGTATCTGTCCCATTGTCTTCTCGGCCATTTCACCTTCCTTATCTACATCCATTCCAGACTCTAGCACAGCAGCATCCAGAGTCAACTTCCTTTTTGCAATCTCATAAACAGTCTCATCAACTGTACCTTTAGTAACCAGCCTGAAAATAATTTGAGCATATTCAGTAAACTCTGAAAATTTTGCAAATAGAACTTATAAATGTGATGAAGGGAGAAGAGAAGGAGAATAAGAAATAGGAAGAGGTTAAAGGAATGTTGCTTTCAAGGACCTGTATATGGTAACAGGCTTTGTTTGGCCAATTCGATGGCAGCGATCTTCAGCCTGTCTATCAATCTGCGGATTAAAATCCATATCATGAATAACTACAGTATCAGCTCCAGTCAAGTTCAAACCCTGTCCTCCAGCTCTAGTGGACAACAAGCATGCAAATATAGAAGTGTCGTTGTTGAAGTCATCTACTATAGTCTGCCTATCAGTCACCTGAGTACTGCAAATTAAGATATATTTAATGCTTAGCTGATAAAACAGAGAACTTAACATGAAAGCTGAAAACATTGCTTTGTATACGAGTGGAAAAACAAACACCATAAGTTATCCCCCCCTCCCCGCTTTTCCCCCATAAAAACGACCAAGAGAAATCTAAAAAATCAAAACATAGAGCAACACCTTCCGTCAAGCCGTCTATATGTAACCCCAATCACATCTAAAGTCCACTCTAAGATATCAAGCATCGATGTCCACTGGCTAAAAATTAGGACCCGATGCCCACTTTTCTTCAGTGAAGGGAGAAGCTCTGCTAATGCCTGCAACAAGGATTAGAACACTTGGATGTAAC
Organism: Corchorus olitorius; assembly: GCA_001974825.2. Taxonomy (NCBI): domain Eukaryota; kingdom Viridiplantae; phylum Streptophyta; class Magnoliopsida; order Malvales; family Malvaceae; genus Corchorus; species Corchorus olitorius. Next base: position 99,964 of record AWUE01019628.1, on the reverse strand, counting down.
TGATGGCTTACATTTAGGATCAAGAGAGAGAATGAAAATTAAAAATACCTGGCATTTAGCTGAAAGCATAACGTGTTCATCAGAAAGAGTTCCTTTACCACCAGTAATCCCATAACGAAGTAAAAGCTGCAAGAAAGATGTTTTAAACAAATATATGATTGCCAAAACAAAAACAGAATAAAATCATGATTTTGGTCACAATTATATTCAAAACTGCAAAATGCATTCCCACCATAAAGTTATACTCTAGTCATTACACAAAGAAGAATAATTGACAGCAATGTCTACAAAAAGGTTCAGCCCAAAAATATGATACCACAGCCAATAATAACAAAATATACAATGTTTTTATACTAGATCACAAGGAACTAAAATGCATGGACACCAATTCTATGTCCCAGCTAATGTCTTCATAAGTGATAAAAATTTTAGTTGATCAAATAGTTGAAGGGCTCTAGTTTCTACAAAAATAATGGCTCTGATCATTAAAGTTCTGGGAGAGTCAATTTCCTATAATGTACTTGTAGCAAGGGTTACACAGATGTGGAGGCTGTCTGATGAGTTTGATCTGATTTTCCTGGAGTCTGTTAAGAGATAGGCTTTGAGTATGACGAGCTGGGCTTATTCTAAGGAATAAATGAACTCGAGAGTAATCAAGCAAATTTAACAAATGGTAATCGTCTACAATCGTGAAAAGGTTGAAAACAGAAGACAACTCTTAATTGAAAGAATTACCCGATGAACAGAGAAGTCATTGTAAGTCTTTAGTTCCTTAATTACTCTGTCCAAGGTACATTGGTAAACACCCATTGAATGTAACCTTTTAGCAAAGCGAACAACATCTTCATCATTATAAATTCGCCTCACTAATAATGGATGATTTGCAATCTGGATAAGTTTAAGAACAAAGAAATTAAATTTGAGCACCAGGGCCTGCTTCTTCAAATCAATAGCATGGCAACAGGAAAAAAGGATATTAAAGAGCACCTTGCGAAACTGAATAAAATAGTTTGAGATCTGACGCTTAGGAAGAATCCCAACGACATTATTCAAGTCGGACTCCGAAAGCTTAGCAATGCGTGCTCTTGAAAATGTACGATACTCCTCTATGGCTTCCTTATAAGCATCGTCTTGTTTCTTTTCCATAGTTACATACTCAACCTGCAAAAGTGATATCTTAAATCTACCAGAATACTGAAGCAGTTGGTCATAAAAAGGAATTTTCAAATCAAAGTCTCAGAAGAAAGCAAAACTTAGTATCTCATTGATAACCTAATAACCTAAGAGTAAAAAAGCAATGTACCCGTTGAATCTTTGGGGCAAGCTGCTGCATCACATCTGATTTCAAACGCCTCAAGATGAATGGTCCCAACATGGACTTCATCCGTCCAATCAACTCCCTATCTTCTGCATTTAAAAGCTTCTTCAAGTCCACGTCCTCGGTGGCAAAAAGATCAGGCATCATGAACTCTAACAAGGACCACAGCTCCTGTAACAAAAATCTATCCATTCAACAACAATATAACATGAAAAGTGCTTCAGAAGCATTTTAGCAAGTATATTAATGCTTTTTTATACCAACAGGATTTTATCTTAACACAAAAATCTTACCAGAAGCTTTTACAATCATGGGACAGGTATTTCTCAACAATATTAGCATTCCATTGACAGGAAAGGATATATATATATATATATTAAGGTACAAAAGAATGTTTCAAAATAGAAATTTAATGCATGATTCATTGAGTTTAGATACAGTTCTCATATTGCACACTAAGCATGGAGAACTAAATTTATCCTCTTTTTTCCCTTACAAAATTTTTGTTATACCCGAAAAAGTTTCATCAAGATTAAATTGATGGAATGTCATGCTTCAGCACTATATTTAGCTTTTCTTAATTACTGTGAACCATATCATAAGCTTAAGACACACAATTATCAACTTAAATATTTTCTGATTCTAGGATTATTTTCAGGAAAGGAAGAAAATGGTAGTCGTACATGTAAATCATTTTGCAGTGGTGTGCCTGTTAGCATAAGACGCTGGTTTGCATTTCGAGCAACTGACATTAAATTTTTCCACCTATAGCTGTTCTTATCCTTCAAAGCATGGGCCTCATCCATTAGCACACAGCTCCAACGCCAACGTTTCAGAATTTTACGATCATCCTTCTGCTGCATACTGCAGAAACCACCAATTAAAATGCCGCACACACACACACACACAAAGAGAAACAAACAGAATAGAATACACATAAAACCCAGTTAACAACAGAGTATACCTGTGTCTTTCAAAAAGTGAATAACACACAAGGATAACATTAAATGGTGGAGGTAATCCAGCTTTGGACAAATAGCTCAATTCCTTTGAGTAAGCTGCCCGGGCAGCACCATGATACTGAAGTACCGAAAATGATGGGCACCACTTCTTAAGTTCTCTTTCCCAGTTTTCCAAAAGTGAGGCAGGACAAACTATTAAATGGGGACCAGGATCATTTTTTAGATGTTTCAGCAAAGTTAGATAAGTAATAGCCTGTAGAGAAACGCAACTTAGTCTTATAAAAATGGCATGAGACACAATTATCAAGAGAACAAATTAGAGTTGAGTTACCTGAATGGTTTTTCCAAGACCCATCTCATCTGCCAATATGGCTGTGCATTTGCCAAAAAAAAAAATCAGTTAATCTTTCCAAATTATTTTATACCAATGATCTAAAACATAGACAAGCATAGAGCCATTAACATTTAATAGAGGCTGCATGACAAGATCTATTGAGATACATGTAGCATCCCCATAACGCAAGGAAAAATGCAGAGCAGATCAGACTAGAATCTAGATCATACAAAATTTTATAAAATCCAACCCTGCCAAGTTGTTGTCGAGAATTTCTTTTATCAAATTGGAAACATAGTTGAGACAAGCCTAAAAATGAAAGTAATAGATCTTCTTCATGCGCTTTCTTAATCTGAACAAGTTCAACATCATCCCCTCAAAGTTAGTGCATAAAATCTTAATACCATCAAATTCAGGTAACCTAGGAACAGTCAACGTTCTTATCTTTTTTCATTCTTACTGAAACATTTAAAAAAAAAAAAGAAGAAGAAGAAGATTGAGGAAGGCAATGCTTTTTCAAAACAAGAATTGATAACATCAACCATAGTTATGAAGTTTTTTTCTTAATTTTCTCTAGCTTAATATTTAAACACTCAATCTAACTATACATGAGAACCAGACCAACAAGAACAAAACCACCTAAGAGTGAGCTCATTACTAGTCTATTATTGCTCTTGCTTCCCAGATTCTTCTATTAATGCTTCAAACGTATGAGCTCATTAACATACCAGATCCCCACCAAACATTAACCATTTCTTATTTAGTACTGACTACCACATCATTAACATAAACCTATATCTATATACACACAAGCATGCATATAGTCCATAAATAACAGACCACTGGTGTCAAAAGATTACAACAATTACCTCCTCCAATACCCTTACGATGCAACAGAAGAAGAAAGTTTACACCAACCAGCTGGTACGGCTTGAGAACCGGCTGAAAATCTGATTCCTCTGCCCCACATGCCTCATCAATATCATTCTGCAAGAGTAAGAAATCTCTCCCTTTAAACATAAGCCCGCTTGAAAACAAAATATCAGTGAAATGAAAATGCATTCATACATTCCACACTGCCGATTGTGTAGCATCTCAAATTAACTGGCTCCCCTAAAATGAAATTTCAAGCAACACCAATTTGCGACTATCTGTTGTGATTTTTGTTAAGCTACATCTTAAGTTCACCTAAACTTACTGTAAACTATTGCATTTTCATGCAGCTCTTCTTTAAATTGGAAAAATTACAAGAATTCAAGTGATCACTGCCTTTCCTGCCTCAATTATTTTCAACTTCAAAATAAATAAATTTACCTGCGTAACGATTCTCACAGAAGAAGTTTCAACTTCGGAGTATCGTTCACAAGACGCACCGGAACTCCCGTACAGCTCCTTCCGAAGCTCCGCCGATATTTTCGCGCACTTCTGCAACGCTTTCCCTACCACGTCATCCTCTTGCAATCCCTCCTCCTCTTCACTCGACTCAATTTCATACACCTCATGACCATTTTCATCGTCTCCCTCCTCACCATCCTCATCCTCATCCTCATCGTCATCAACCACGAATCGACGGGCACGATTAACCGGAGCAGCCTCCTCGGGCAGAACGTCATCGTCTTCCAACTTAAAATCGCCGTCGGAGTCGTCATCCTCCAATTGTTCGATTTCAACACAATCGTCGCTGCTCTGGTCGGAGAAATCAGCCGGCGGCGTACGGGAATTGAAAGCGAAAGACTCAATTGCAGGAGGGTTAGGGTTTTTCTTTAGAACACGAGAAGGCTTGAATGTATGGTTCTCCCATTCTTCATCAGAGATTTCATCGAAAACGCGCTTCATTTTCTTTCTTTTTTTTTTCAATTTTCCGCCCCTTTTAATTTAAAATATTTTCATTCTTTTTCAAATAAAAAAATTGTTTGAAGTAAGAAGAAGGAGCAGAGAGGCAGAAGAGAAGGAAGGAAGGAGGGAGAATAATAATGACGAAAGAAGACCTAACTTTTTATGAGGAGAGAGAGAGATGAACAAGTGAATCAAAGTAAAAGAAGAGCTCAAGTGGCCATCTGTACTTTTTGTTTGACGAATCCTAACGAAAATATAGAAACCAAAAAAAAAAAGTCAGGGGATGACTGAAGAGAAAGCGCGGGTCTTGGTCTTGCTGCCAAGTCGCACCTCTTTTGTTTGGTAAAGTACGAAATCAAGAGAAAAAATCCCAAAAAAAAAAGGAAAATTAGTACTAGTAGTAATTCAGATTTATAATCCTTTTTTGAGGGAATTTTAAGATTTTAATCTTGATTAACCAACAAATAAATCATGTGTGATAATTGACTTAATCTTTATATGAATTCATGAATCCCATTAAAATTGCAAAATATTAAATGTAAATTTTGTTTTTAAAATTCATTTTAAGAATGCCTATATCTACTATATCTATTTGTAGAAAATGTTGTTAATTTTGCATCCAAGTTGTTAGTTTGATCGGTGAGTGCACCGTGGCTGGACCATGAGGTTCTGGATTTAAGTCTCATGAAATGTAAGTTCAATTTATTTATTTATTTCTTTAGTAGTTTGGTAGGTAGATTATTTAAAGTAATTTCTTATTTTAAATTAGATTGGAATACATAGAGATTTATTCAGATATATGAGATCCACTTGTACCTCTCAAAAATGTTGTTAATTTTAGTTAATTGTTGACTTGCTAAATAGTGGTTAAATCGAGTGGTTTATTATTATTACTTTTTTTCTCTGTACATTTGTTTTGCTTATATAAGATATGAACTTGAATTTATGAAAGCCCAATTCGAATAAGATTATTCATAAAACATATATAAAAACATGAGGTTAAGTTAGGAAAATATATTTGATAGTAGTATTAAGTAAGAAGGAAAGGTGAATAAAATGAAAAGTTTGAAATGCTATAAACAATTAAAATTTTGTAAGTTTTTATTGGTACAGAGGAAGACATAAAGTGTCGATCACATGAGATTAGACATCCTAATCATATCTTTACTCTAACACATAGGTAAAACATCCTATTAAAAAAAAAAAAGTAAAACATCCAATGAATATTATTTCATAAAAGTGATAGTATAAAATAAGATTCAAAATTACTATTTTGTTATAGGATGATGTGATTTTGTTTGAGGTGAAGAAATTTAACAATTAATAGTTTGGTTGAAAAAACACCATGTACGGTAGCTGAATCGTGAGGTATTTAGGATAAAGTCCCACTGTATGTGAGTTTTGTGCCTCTCCATATGAACTTATCAGTTTGTTTGCATACATAGTTCGTACTTTTGTGATTTCTTATTGGACGTTTGAGTATGCAAGGAGAGTTTTGATGATTGTATTTCCTAAAAAGAAAATTGATTGAAAAAAAGTTTTATTTGGATTTATTTTAAAAAAAGTTAATGGCAATTAACCAATTTGTAAGAAATGACTCTATTGAACCCCTTGTTTGGATTGGGCTTTATTGCCAAAAAAAAAAGTCTTGATGGGCGGATTGGATTGGGTTTAGTAGCAAAGCCCAATAATAATGTAAAGATATTTATTTCTTTCTGGATATTAGTTCACCGAATCGGTAAGATTGCCAATTTGTTGATTTTGCTCCAAGTTATTGTCTGACGCTGAGTTCACGTAAATACCCTTCAATTAATAATGTCACGTTATTCGTTCAGTCCGTTCTACATTCCCACACCTGAGAAGGATAAAATTGTCATTATCTGTAAAAACACCGACCCAAATAAAAAAGGGAAAAGTAATTAAAAATTATTAAAAGAGGCCCTTTGGCTTTGGCCTTTGGAATTCCTTCTCCGTACAGGTTTCTGTGTGTTTGGAGTGTAAATCTATAAATCTCCCAGAATGGAACCCTAAAAGGTTAAGGTTTGCTGACAAACTCTGTTTCTTCCTCTTTGTCTTAAAAATCAACAGCGAAATTCAGCTGAATTTATTTCGGATTTTGGGGATTTGGGGAAATTTCGAGCCATTGAATAAAGAGGAGAAAGTGGCAATGGAGGGAGTATTGTCTGCGAGTGATAAGCAGAGCATGGTCTCCTCCTTTCTCGAGATCGCCGTTGGTCAAACTGCCGAGACCGCCACGCAGTTTTTACAAGTACCCATCTTCTCTCACTCTGTATCTTTGCATTTATATTCATAAAGTTTGAATCTTTTTCAATGTTTTTTCAAGGTTTCCACAAGGTTAAAGTTTGTGACTTTTTCTTCCTTCTTTTAGTTTGTTTACTGAGTTCTATGCTGTTTTTTATTTCCGGGTTTTAAACTGAATGTCGGTGTTCTGTTAATTTGACTGATTAATCTTTAGAGGTAATTAAATTATGATTGAGTGGTTTGATCTTATGTTGTTAATGGGTTTTGGATTTAATTGGTAATGCTGAGTTCCACTGCTGTATGTTGAGTTACTGGGAATCCTTTCTTCTTGTTTCTTACTTTAAGATGGCAATTTTGGGTTATATATTGAATGGGATTTAATGGTTAAATCTTTTTGTGGAGAACAGGCTACAAGTTGGAAGCTGGATGATGCTCTTCAGCTGTTTTTTGTGGGTAATGAAACTGGTGCTATTGGATCGGCTTCAGAGTCTCCAGCAGTGGAAAATGCGGAATCTTGGGTTGAACAGAATGCTAGGTCAGAGACTTGCATTAATTTTCACTATAATCATCACCTAACTGTTTTTAAAATTATTTGCTGATGTAGTTTTGTCATTGGCTTCTTATACTGTTTAGTGATTTTAAGGAGCCTGCAAATGATAATGTTGGATCCATTGGTGGAGATGAAGTACGACCTCCTTTACCTGTAGTAAGAGAGACACTTTATGATGATGCAATTCTATATGGGTATGTTCCCTCTTTCTGTCTTTTAATTTTTAATCTTAGTAGTCTGCTGGTTGCAGTAGCATTATATATATAGGTATAATGTATAAGATCTTAATGGTAAATCTTGATAATGTTATAAGATCTTATTTTCTAAATTTTATGTAGAGCATCAAGGATGGGATTTCCTCCTCAGCAGGCAGGTTCTTTAATTGCATTTCGTAATTTTGATGAGGAAATGAAACGCCCAGGGGTGTGGGAGTCAGATGGAAGTGCTTCTTCCTCAGTAGACGCACCTCGCGACAATCTTGCTACTTTATACCGACCTCCTTTTCATCTGATGTTTCACGGACCATTTGAAAAGGTATGTTGGTCTTCTTAACATTTCTCACTCTTTGTATGATATACATATGCTGTTATTTAGAATGAATATAATAAGCAGCATTTAGTTTTATTGGCTCATAATCAGAAGTATAGGATGATGACCGTTGGCAAAATATGCATCCTAACTCGTCTCTTGGATCTTACCACCTCCTGACAAATGATCATGATTTAATTTGAATGTAAAGTTATTTATATGTTTTTGAAGTTCTGATCTTTGTAAATGGTACAAGCCGAATATTGAGAAAAATTAGTGACTAAAGTAGTTATCTTTCTCTTATCTAACCAAAAGTTATGTGTCTATGATTCAGGCTAAGTCTGCTGCATCTGTTGAGGACAAGTGGCTCCTTGTGAATTTGCAGTCTACCAAGGAGTTTAGCTCACATATGGTATCTTTTCTGCTCTAGTTAAAACTAAGAAGCATTTACTTTGTTCCCTGGATTTCAAATGCCTTAAAATGTAATCTAATATTGTGATGTTGTATGTTTTCTTGAAGCTTAATCGAGATACATGGGGAAATGAAGCAGTTTCTCAGACTGTCAGCACCAATTTTATTTTCTGGCAGGTCAGTGTGATGCTTTCTAGTTTTCTTTGCCTTGTTTTCCTGTATTCCACTCCCTCAACAGCCTGTCAATCTTTTAAACCATATTCTATTCAAATTTTAGCTTGAGTTTCTTTTCTCCCTCATGCTATGCCATCTTAGGGGATGCTGTTTGAACTCTCAGAACCATTTGATTGTGCTCCAATCTACAAGATTCTTCGTTACTTGGCTTGTTAGTCAAACTATGTTTTTGTGAACTAAGGAGATAGACTGATTGGTTGTCATTGTGTTACAATGGCAATTGTTTTGTATTTTCGCTTGTTTTTCTATTAAATAAAAGGTATTTGATATGATACTGCAATTTTTATTAGAGCAAAGGTAGAGTGAAAGATCAAAATAGTGCTTTGATGAAAGACAACTACTATATGACATTAGGAGCCACACATAGGCACTGGCTTGCATATATATATATATATATATTTAGCAAATCTTTGTATCATTATATCTTTTGAATCTGTATCTTGTTTATTTACTTCATCTGATTGATACTGTTCTATGGATATAGGTGTATGATGATTCAAGTGAGGGCAGGAAAGTTTGCACCTATTACAGACTAGATTCTATTCCTGTAGTGCTCGTTATTGACCCAATTACAGGCCAGAAAATGCGATCTTGGACTGGAATGGTTCAACCCGAGACTTTGCTGGAGGTATATATCGGCAACATAAATTGCGAATTGCAAATCCTTAAGAAAATAAGCTCCTAAAAAGATGAAATAATTTTAAAAGAAGGCTAATAAAAGAATGTATTATAGTATTTGAGGACAATCTATAACATATGGCTTCTGTGATTCACTAAATACTTTGCATTTTATACTGTAGGACCTGGTTCAATTCATGGATGGCGGCCCAAGGGATTATCATGCTACTCTGTCTCATAAACGCCCAAGGGGAAGCTCAGTTACTCCACCACAAAAAATTAAGGGTAATTATATATTTCTCTTCCCTACACCAATTGAAAGTTTATGGTTGAGAACAATAATAAATAGGTGAATGAAATTCCAGTCTATGGTGTAAACTCTTTTTGGCCTAATTTGCTTAATGTAAGATGTGGTACTGAGATTATTGAAAGAAAGTGGATATATCTTTAGGTTGATAACTGAAGGAGTAGATGGAAAGCTTCTGCGGGAACTTTTAAGGGGAAAAGAGAGAGATAACGTTCTTTATGCATTAATTCCTTATATGATGCTTAGTGGATATTGAAAAAAAGAAATAGCTTTTAAGGAAAATGAAAAATCCATCCCTATCATTTATGCTTTTTTTTTAAAATGTATAGAGTTATCTGTATGAATTGTGTGTAATTTGAGTTCATTTGCTCTTTAGTGTTGACAGATGAAACCAATGAAGCTGAGGAGACTCCTAGAGAAGTAGCAGCAGCTTCAATGGAGAGTGAGAAAGACTCTAGTAAGACACATTCAGAATCAGAAGATAAAGTTCTATCCAATACTGAAAAGGAGGAACCATGTTCAACGCAGAAACCTGAATATCCACCTCTGCCTGAAGAACCTAAGGGTGATAGGAACCTCCTATGTAGGGTTGGAGTACGTCTTCCTGACGGTCGTAGGGTACAGAGAAATTTTCTCCGTAGTGATCCAATACAGGTAAAGCATATATATTGGAGCATATGTTTCATTTTTACTTCAATATATTATGTTGGTGTTTATAGTGTAACATGTTTAATTTTTTATTTCCATGGATTATCCCACTCGAGTATAGAATTTATTTATTCATCTATATTTCCTTTTGGATGCTTTTGCTGTAAGTAGGCAAATTAGAGAAAATGTGTCAAACTAATATTCAAAATGTTGTGGCTCATAACAAAAGATAAGAACCTTGGCATCTGAAGTACAAGAATCAATGAATCATTTGAACTAATCTTTCGTCAGGTTCCTGTCCCCTTTACCCCTTGACTTCTTTCTCTCCCAAATTAATAAATTTTACCCTGTACATCAGAAGTAATGTAGAGCATTCAGATATTGCTTTGATTGAACTGTATACCAGTTTATTATGTGATACTATATATTTTAATGCATATTTCATGTTATAACTTTTTGGGAAATTGAGGAGGGACCATTAGGTTCTAGTCGAAAATGTGGGACAAAAATGTGTATTGCTTCCTTGGGCAGAGTGATGGACTAGTGGCCACTCCTCAGGACTGTCCTAATTGATTGGTTATCATATACTTTCTTCCTCATTTCTTTTTGTCATTTTGCAGCTGTTGTGGTCATTCTGCCATGCTCAACTCGGTGAAGCTGAATCTAAGCCGTTCCGCTTGACCCAGCCGATTCCAGGAGCATCGAAAACTCTGGAGTACGATAGTAAATTAACGTTTGGGGAGTCAGGTCTCGCCAATTCTATGATCTCAGTTGCATGGGAATGAAAAATGGTAAAAACCGGCACCGGATATCAACTTTTTGCAACCAATCTGGCATTGAAGATTTTGGTTTACCAACTCTTAAATCCCTATGTGTTGCTTTTGTGTTGCTGCTCTTCAAAGAGTTTAATTATGCGAATGGGAGGGGTTAATGAACCATTAACTTTATTATGTATATACTCAGTACTCTTCATGTCTTTTAATACTATTGCAGTTTGTTTTACATCCTTTAATTATGTCTTCTGATATTATCATCCCAACAGCCAAACTTTTGTGGATGGCATTTAAGCCTTGTTGATAAAATGAAGTGAAGTTTCACATCCATCCATACATTCCCTCCCATTATCCTTTCACTATATGTATAGTAATGTATAATGTGCATGGATCAGACTTTTCATTTCATGTTTGTGAAGTAATGGGTTTTGGGGATTGATTAGCAAAAGTTGTATGGGACTTTTCAAAGGGAGAAAAGCTTTTCCAATCTTTCAGGGCCAGTGAAAATGGAGGGGAAAGAAAAGAAAGAGGGAAAATGAATGAAAGTTTGAGATGGCAGAGAGAGTAAGGCAGGGAAGGGAGCCCACAACAATCTGGGGCGTTGGCAGTGTTGGTGGTGGTGGCCACGGTGGTGGTGGTGGTGGTGGTCCATAAATTTAAGTGTGGGCCAAAGGAAGAAAGCTAAAGAAAGCTCCCACACAATCCATCTGTTGCCCCTCCATGGGAAACAGGATTAGATCCAAGCAACAAACTAGACATGTTGTCAATATGATAACCATACATGAAATCTTATAAGCAAAAACAACTCTATCAAAATCAAACATTACCCCAAGATTAAGATGGTATAATTTGGTGTAATATCAAGCTTTATAACTATTAAAATCAAAACCCAAACTTAATTAGTTTAGATTCTTTGAAAGGAAACAGGAAATTTTGATAGTTGAGTTTAGAAGATCTTGAGGGTGTACTGAGCATGGTGTAATCTAGCCACGTGATACTCGCTGCTTGTCTATACTTATTACTCCGTGCTCTTTTGGACTCCCATTTACTGCTTTTCTTTTCGTACTCATTCATCTAACAACTCCGTTTTCTCATTTCAATTAGGATCATCTCTCCAAAAAAACAAAAAAATTAGGATCATCATATTTTTTTATTCAAGTTACCTCATCTTCATATAATATAATAGACGGCTTAATGTCTAAATTCCCTTCGAACTTGCATAAAAGGGACAACTTCTCCCTTAAATCTTTTTTCTTACCTGATTACATCCTAATATTACGAAAAAAGATATATATCTCCTCCGTCAATGTTATCTCATTCATAAGATAACGGTTGATAAATAACGATATTATTATATTAAAATTAATTTTATATTAATTTCTAGCTTTACGTCCAAGTTTAGAAAATTAATAATATGTGATAAAATAAAAGTACCAACAATTGAGAGGATTTTTCTAAAATAAATAAAGAAGATAACATAATTAGTATCACAATAGTGAGAATACATAGTAATTCAATTTGAGACAAACCATATCTATTTGATCTTTTAAATATTTTGTTCAATTTATAGTATTAATAATTTTCATGAAGTCACCACTCATTTTTAGTCTTTGGTCTCTTTACCCTTTTGAAAAAAATAAAAATAAAACATAAAAACAAAAGAAAAAAGAAAAAAAATGCCCCCTCTTTTACAAATTACAAACCAACAAAATCACCAAAACTCTACTCGCACAAATTCCCCCCACCCCCATTCACCCTCCTCCCAACACATGCCGAAACCATGTCCAACCATCCACCACCACCACCTTTACCTTCAAGTCACCACCACCACCACCACCAACCACCGCACATCACCACCACCAAAGCAACTACCCAAACCCCGGCCACCGCCACCACCTCAACAACCACCAGCAACCGTGAGTACCGCAAAGGGAACTGGACAATCCAAGAAACTCTAACCCTAATCACAGCCAAAAAACTAGACGATGAACGCCGCACCAAGCCATCGACGAGCTCACCATCGAAACCAGGCGAACTGAGATGGAAATGGGTCGAAAACTATTGCTGGGATCACGGTTGTTTCCGTAGCCAAAACCAATGCAACGACAAGTGGGACAATCTCCTCCGTGACTACAAAAAAATCCGTCACTATCAATCCCAAATACTCCCCGAACAACAACAACAACAACAACAATCCTCTGATCAACAACAACAACAACACTTGCCTTCTTACTGGTCCATGGAAAGACACGAACGTAAGCTTCATAACTTGCCTACAAACATGTCTCCCGAAGTTTTCGAAGCCCTTAGCGATGTTCTTCAAAGAAGATACAACACCCAACAACAAGAACAACAACAACAACAAACACAACAGCAACAAACTTCAGCTGGTAGCATTCAGCAACAACAACAACAGCAACAGAAGCAGCCGACGATTTCTCAATCGTCGGAGCAACTTGGGGTCCGGAGAGATCAACAGGGGCCGGAAATTGAAGCTCCGGTGACCCTTTCAGGTACTGTTTACTAATTTATTTTTATAATTTTAATTTTTTTGTGTTGGGTTTGTTTTTGCAGTGCTTGGAGTATAGCATAGTAGTAGTAATGTGTCAGAGTCACAAATGAGAAACTTTTTCATATTTTGTCTTTGAGCGATTATTATATTATTATAAAGTATAAACTATAGTAAATATAAATAATATATTGTATTTAGTCAAACTTGCAGGTTTGAAAATCTCTGCTCCTTTCATTTATTAGGGACCCCATTTCTTTTTTTCATTAGTTACATTCAATTGTATAGTCTCTATATATGAGCATAAATTATTAACCGTTGGATTCTTATATTATACCCGCCATGTAATTTAATTAGTTTCCTTCATAGAAAAGAAATAGTCGAACCAAATTCGAAAAAGACTAAAAGCAATCATGCAAACCAGTGTGTTAGGGCTGCATTCATGATTGTAGGCTGATTTTGGGCACTTCAAGAGAAAAAGAAACCCTGTCATAGCCTTGTAGTCTGTTGATCAATAGGAAGTCACCCAAATATCATTAACCCAAACCACAAAGGTTCATTTTTCTCTAACTTTTCATTATTAACAATAGGGAAATGCACTTTTTGTAGGCTTTATTTTTGTTTTTTTTTTGTTTTTAAATTTATATTAATTATATGGACTTAGGATAGGATGTCAGATCGGGTATTTGCATATGTACACATGAAATAGTGAAGCGGACTCGAGATAGGATGTCAAATTGGATAACTGGTACATTAGGGAAAGTGAAGAATCCGAGTAACATTAACATAGATTTAACGAGGGTTAAACTTGTTGAATATGAGACCTTAATAATTTGATCTTGCCATTCATCATTTTAATTTTTAATATTAATGACAAGAATATATATGTTTAAATCTTTGAAATGTGATCTTAAGATACTGATCAAAAGCAATATTGCTTGACTATATCATATTTTCTTTTGTTACATATATTATTATTGGTAGAAGATCAGTCAGATTCTTCAGAGACAGAGTCAAGTGAAAATCAGGGATCAGAGACCAAACGCAAAAGGGTACGGAAAATAGGGACGAGCATAATGCGAAGTGCATCAGTTATAGCGAAAACCCTTAAAAGCTGCGAGGAAAAGAAAGAGAAACGACACCAAGAAGTAATGGAGCTTGAACAGCGTCGACTCCAACTTGAAGAAACTCGAAACGAAGTTAACAGGAAAGGAATTACTGATATCGTCGCTGCCATGACCAATTTATCTGGTGCAATTCAGTCCCTTATTGCCAATCATTATGATCAAACGTGAAATTTATTTTATTTATATATTATTAAAATTTATTTATAATATTAATGTTCAAATATATAAAATTTAATTACATGCTTAAAATTAATTCTTATAAAACACGCTCGATTCTTTTCTTGATCATATATATAGTTATTAGTTAGTACTATATATATAGTGTAATGCTTATTTTTATTGATTGAAAATATTAATCTAGGTTATTAATTATTAATGTTTACTTTATTGGAGAAAGTGTTTTAATTTTGTAAATCATGGCATGCAGAGCATTATTTTAATTTTTAATTCAGTCTTTTTACCTGTGCTTGTGGGTACTATAATTGTTTTTGCTTTGCTTTTTAGTTTTTTCTTCAAACTAATAGATATAGATAGATAGTCGTATAAATATGGCACGATCGATGTCTTATGGCCAGAATTTAGAGCGGTGTGATTTGAGACACTAATTTGATTTAACAACAGTTGGCAAATCTATGGGCTTGATATGGTATAGGGGCCATAGATTTATGTTGGGCTTTAAATCTGAATTGAGCCTATCAAGAAGTACCCACCCAACAATTTCATTACATCATGGGCCTATATATCTCTAAATCCAGTGCTATTTATGTAAAGTTACCTTCAAAAATGATCTTTTGAAACTTTTTTTTTGTTAAACCAATAATAATTTAGCATTTTAAGCTTAGAGTTTTGCTACACAGTCCGAATAATTAACCCGAAATTTGGTTCCCTATGATGTATTCTTACACGTTGATCCAGCAAACTGATCCCACCATTACTTGAATGGAGTTTTGGTACATAACATGAGATGACTAGTGTCACGGTCATCCCTTTGTGTGGGGGTGAGCCGTGAATCCCACATCGGTTGTGTACTAGAGTTAGTCTTGGGATATAAGTGTTCACACCACTTGAACTTGTGAGGCGCCTTTTGTGGACAAAACCGTGAGGCCCATTGGGTCGGATTCAATAGGTCAAAACGGACAATACCTCACAAGTTGGTGGTATTAGAGCCGGCTCTGGGGTACTAGTGATGTGCCATCCCAATTGGTCAAAGCGGACAATACTTCACAAGTTGTTGTGGACTGTGACAATCAGCCATGACACGTCATGGGAGACAAAATTCAAATCGTGAGGCCTATTGGGCTAGATCTAATTGGCCAAAGCGGACAATACTTCACAAGTTGCCGTGGACTGTGACAATTAGCCATGACACGTCATGGGAGACAAAATTCAAATCAATTTTTTGGGTTACGTGGAATTTCCCTTTAACTTATTTATATTTTAAAACAATTTCTATGCTAGGCTGTCCTAAATTTTGTGCACATTGTTGTTGGCCCTTTATAATCCCTTTTTTCATTCATTTATTTTAAAAAAGATGGTACTACTACTAGAAGAAAGAAAAGGAGAATGTATTAAAAATTGGAAAACTAAATCAAAAGAAGGCATGAAAAAGAAGGAAAGCAATAGGCAGGAGATAGTGGGGGATGATCGCAGTGTGATGAGCAAAAATGATAGATGGAATATATCTGAGACTGAGATCTCTCTTTTTCACTTTTCCTCCATAACCCTGAGAAACAGCACATGATGTGTGTTCCACCCTTTAATTTGTCGACTAATGCAATTCACTCCAAACCCTTATATAAAGGCTTCCCCAGTGTTTTCAGCATATCTCAAAACTACAACAATAACTCTCTCTAATTCCCTCTGCCAACATTTGGTGATCAATTCATGGCACGGTTTATCCTCCATTTATTTTCAGCTGCATTTCTTCTTCTGTTGCTTCTTCTGGCAACAGGTTTTTAATCTTTCTTTTGCCCTAACATGATCACACACACACATATATATATATATATGTACATTAATGTCAATGGGTTCAATCGAATTAATTCATGCAATAAGGATTTGCAATTCTAGTTTCTAATTAATTAACAGAAAATTATGGATAGTAGTATATTATAACTATATATTAGTAAATTAAATGCTTTTGTGTGATCTAATTAAATATTATACATATATGTAAGCTTTTTGATTTGTTTTTATATCTATGTGATGATTAATTTATTATAATGTGTAAAAGCAGAGATGGGGGCAGTGGAGGCTAGAAGAACATGCGAGTCTCAGAGCCATCGATTCAAGGGGATGTGCGTCAGGAAGAGTAACTGTGCTGCCGTTTGCCAGACCGAGGGTTTCCGCGGTGGACATTGTCGCGGCTTCCGTCGCCGATGCTTCTGCACTAAACACTGTTAGCTGCCGTCGCAATATCATATTGGAAAAACTTATTACTACTATAATATTAATCTATATATCTATATATCATTTTTTTTCCTTCTGAGATATCTCTCCATTTTGTGTGTGCTAGCTTGAGAGTGTGTTGAGAATAAGATCATATAGATCACCCGTATTGTGAATGAAAACTTATTGATGTTTTGTTTATCTACCATATATCATTACTCGATCTCTGCTTTATGTGTTTGTGACATGAAACTATAATTTATAAAAATAATTGTTTTGATGCAAATGTGCCGTAATCAAAAAAAAAAATGGTAAATTCAAGTGAGAGTAGAGAATGGAATCCCAATTTTGATCCGATCGAGTAGACAATTTCTATACTTAACTATATAATTAAAGATTAAGAATTGAGCATAAACTCATACTTTATAGAACCTTATACAACTCGAGTTGGTCTAATATGGGATAAAGCTCTCAATACTATAATCTTTTGCATTCAGAAAGACTCAAAGTCTCAAACTTGAAGATCATAATTGACTTTCACCAAACAAAAAAAAAACTTGAATATCGTTATAAACTCATACGGTCATGCCTTAATTCATTATCTGCCCGTTTGTCCTAATTTAAAGTTCTTCTGAGAAAGTGCTTCTAAAAAAAGCTTCAATTTAGAGTTTCTGGCTTTTAGCTCCAAAACAACTGAAAAACACTTCTTGAAAGCACTTCTGGATTTTCCGTTTGGCCCAGCTTAAGTTTTTTTCAGTAGATAAACTATTAAACAAGCTGGGCCAAACGGACCCTATATATAGAGAGTGTATTGAGCTCTTCGGGCCTTTATTGGGTATTGGGCTCTTGGGCCAATGCTTTAACTCATTATGTATAGAGAATGTATTGAGCTCTTCGGGCCTTTGTTGGGTATTGGGCCAATTTAATTCTTCTACTATTTCATTCCTCTCAAATCTTTGCACTATACTTTGTTTTAGTGCTATATAATAATTTGCTTTAGTTGTAATTTCAATCAAATAAATGGAATTGTTGCTATATTTTACTTGAAAGGTGATATATTTTTTTCTGAGATAGAAAGGTGATATATATTATGTGAGAACAACAAATAATTTATCGTCCATATGTGCGAAGTTGAGTCCATTTTTTATATAATGTCCAAAATCCTCCTGAAGTATCATAAAAAGGATATTTTGCCCATTAATTTTTTTTATCCAACTTTGCCCTCTGAAGTATGAAATAAGGACATTTTATCCCCTACCGTAACATAATTTAGTCAACTGCGTGCACGTGACTAACAGGTCTGTTAACTCGAGGTTGTCTGTTGACGTGGAATTTCCATGCCAGTTAAAAGTGGGTCTCACGTCAACCTTTTTTACCCTCAAAAAATT
Source organism: Corchorus olitorius (assembly GCA_001974825.2). Classification (NCBI taxonomy): domain Eukaryota; kingdom Viridiplantae; phylum Streptophyta; class Magnoliopsida; order Malvales; family Malvaceae; genus Corchorus; species Corchorus olitorius. The sequence continues at coordinate 81,771 of AWUE01019628.1, read as the reverse complement.
GACAAAAATCCAGGTGGGGCCCATTTTTTGGCTGATGTGGAAATTCCATGTTAACAAAAAAACCTCGAGTTAACAGACTTGTTGGTCATGTGCACGCACATGACTGAATTCTATTACGGCAAAGGGCAAAATATCATTATTTCATACTTCAGGAGGCAAAATTGGACAAGAAAATATTAGGGGGCAAAATGTCCTTTTTGTGATACTTCAAGGGGATTTTGGGTATTAAGCCTTTTTTATATATATATATCTATTACTATATTATTATGTCTCACGTGCAACTTAGGTAACACATTTCTCGTCAAACCAAAAAGAAAAAAGATAGCCGTTTCTTTATTTCAAAGAAATTAAGACGAAGATTACCTATCTCTTTATCTTTTTTAATCAATTTTACTTTGTGCCACCCATATGGTGTAGGTATTCAGCGTAGTTTGACAAAGATTGGTTCTGTCAATATGGATGAGTAAAAATAAGTTGAAATCGAAACGTGGGCTGCGGTCGCCATCAAAACTCAAAAGCAAGTCGGAACGGAATATTTAAAGGATGTATAAATTCTTGGTCAATTTCTCGGAAATACCATACTCTTTCTATATTTGGAAAGAGTACACTAGAGCTACAAAGCAAATTTTTTGTCACCAAATGTTTTATAGAAAAGGCCAAAGTCGGTGACAAAGTTGATGGCTGACTAACTCTTTAGTATGATACTTCGGTTAAGTAATTAGAACCCTTCCTTTGAAATTTCAAAGTCAAAAACTATTATATAATACTTGATCCATGCAAGCCAATTACGAATGGGTCATAATCATGAACAGAAATGATCAAATATAATAATGTTTGCCACTCCAAAATCGAACTTTGCTTAACGCGGTAATGTAATATCTAAGAAAATAGTGACTTAGACAAACTCCAAAATCAACCTATCCATATTTCTACTATAAATTGGAGAAACCTACAAGCTCTCCATCACATCAACAATCGTTTCTTCTCTTTTCCTGTCTAGCAATCTTGTGAATTTAGTTCTGTCTCTGTCTTTCGTGTTCAACAAATTAAAACACCCAAATCTTAGATTTTCTTTTTCCAGTTTCGTGATTGAATTATTAGAAAAAAAAAATGGTCATAGCTGCAAGAAATTGTTTGGCCTCTGTAGCAAGTGTGGTATTGATTTTGCTTTTGAGCAGCACATGCCAAGCACAACTTTCTTCTACATTTTATGCTAAGACATGCCCAAATGCACTTAGCACCATTCGCACAAATATCAGAACCGCCATTGCACGAGAGCGTAGGATGGCGGCTTCTCTCATTCGCCTCCATTTCCATGATTGCTTTGTCCAAGGATGCGATGCCTCAGTTTTGCTAGACGATTCCGCTACAGTCACAAGCGAAAAGTCTGTGATCCAAAATGCCAACTCTGCACGAGGCTTCGATGTCATTGAACAGGCAAAATCTGCTGTCGAGAACATATGTCCCGGAGTTGTCTCTTGCGCTGACATCCTCGCAGTTGCAGCAAAGGAGGCCTCGGAATACGTAGGCGGCCCAACTTGGACAGTGAAGCTTGGAAGAAGAGATTCCACCAATGGTAGCCCAAGTTTGGCTAACAGGGATCTTCCTCGTTTTACAGACAGCCTTGACAGCCTTATCTCTCTGTTCGGAACAAAGGGTCTTAGTGCCAGAGACATGGTTGCTCTGTCAGGTTCTCATACAATAGGACAAGCTCAATGCGTTACATTCCGCGACAGGATCTATAGTAACGGAAGTGCCATCGATGCTGGATTTGCTAGCACACGGAGACGCAATTGCCCTGCTACTTTTCCCAATGGCAATGGAAACTTGGCGCCACTTGATTTGGTGACTCCAAATTCCTTTGACAACAACTACTTCAAGAACTTGTTGCAAAAGAAAGGTCTTTTGGAGTCGGATCAAGTCCTGTTTAGTGGCGGTTCCACCGATAGCATTGTCTCGGAATATAGCAAGAACCCTTCACTTTTCAAGTCTGATTTCGCAACTGCCATGATCAAAATGGGAGATATTGAACCTCTAACTGGTTCATCTGGAATCATTAGGAAGGTCTGCAGTCGTGTCAACTAGTTGATACTCTGTTTCAACTATAGAATTAATGTAGACTGGTGTGTCTTTTCCTTTCTTCATTTTTGTTCATTCCTTTTATTCTTTGAAGTGTAAAGTTGGTGAAGTGACCAAAAGGTTCAAAAAAAATGTAAGTGATGCTATGGTTTTTTCCCCTTCAATCCCATTTTATATATGTAATAACAATTCGTTTGAATTCAATAAATATATGACATTTTTTGCTAACTCATATAGTCATATTACAGCATAAGAAGGATATTTGGGGGTACCAATACCACCTAACCCAAAAAATAATATCTGGAGCTCCAAAATTTAACATTATATTATATATAATATAACAATATCCAAGGAACGAGTGCAATAGAAAAGATTTTGACAAGGAAAGCCTTGGAAAAGATTTTGATGTTATTTTGAGTTTTTAAGTTATGATGATGATGACAAAACTTGATTGATTCCAGTAGTAATTACTAATTAGTAGTAGTACTTAATTTATCAAACCTAATATATAAATACACATTTAAAAAAAAAAGCTTTAAACAGTATTTTTTTCTTGGCCATCCATCGATCTAGTGTTAATATTAGCAATTCTGTGGGATAACCTGTCTTATCCAATACCAAAAGCTAACGAAAATCACTGAAATGGATAGCATCCATCCATCGAGTTTTGCCCAAACTGACGCGTCCATGAACAATATTTGTAACCTCTTCTAAGCCCCTATAAATTGAAGAAAGCTCTGCTTTAATTTCTTCATCCAATATTCTTAATTACTTCCTTTTTTCTAATCTTTTTTTTCTTTCTTTCTTTACAACTCTGTCTCTCGCAATGGCTGGAAGAATTCCCCTGTTCTTCCTAGCCAGCAGGGTTGCTATGGTGATGACGCTTTTGGTCTTGAGCAGCGCCTGCCAAGCGCAGCTTTCTCCCACATTTTATGACAAGACATGTCCCAAAGCGCTTACCACCATTCGAACCGCCGTGAGAGCCGCCGTTGATAAAGAAAGAAATATTGCCGCTTCCCTGCTTCGCCTCCAATTCCATGATTGCTTTGTCCAAGGATGTGATGCCTCCGTCTTACTAGACGATTCCGACACATTCAAGAGCGAAAAATCTGCACCTCAAAACTCTCTTGCAGGTTTAGAAGTCGTTGATCAAATAAAATCTGCTGTCGAAAATGTATGCCCTGGTGTTGTGTCTTGTGCCGATCTCCTCGCTGTTGTAGCCAGGGATGCCTCTGAATACGTAAGTTTTATATATAGTAATTGCTTTGAATATATAAAAGTTCTTTCCTTATGAATCATTTATTTTAACATAATATATATCTTTTATCAAATGAATTCAGGTTAATGGTCCGACATGGACGGTAAAGCTTGGAAGAAGAGATTCTACAACTGCAAGCCTGAGTCTGGCTACCAGTGATCTTCCTCGTTTTGATGAAAACTTCGACAAAGTTATCACTATGTTTGCAAACAAGGGTTTTAATGTCAGAGAATTGGTTGCTTTGTCAGGTTTGTCCAACAATCAAATTTTCTTTTTCTTTTTTTTTCTTTTTTCTTTTTGCCAGAAAATAAAATTGAAATCACTTATTAGTCTTTTCGCCCCTTATTCTATTGTGTCAATGACATTTTATCATAAATTTTTCAAATTCATGACTTTTTACTCACTAAGGGATGGGGCAAATTGCTCGATTTTAATTCAGGGGGCAAAAATGTTATTAGTCACATAATTTATGGGACAAAAACGCTACACAATGAATGGTATAACCTTGTGTCCCAATAATCTCATCCTATCTATCCCAGAATTTGAATGAACCCGAAACCTCCTCGAGAAGTCTCAAGCTTTAACAATTGATAATTGAGCAATGATGATCAATTTTGTATACTCCCGGATGAAGGCGCAAATTGTCTCGATTTTAGTTCAGAGGGTAAAAATATCATTAGCCCCATAATTCATGAGACAAAAAGGCTACACAATGGATGGTAACCTTGCCTTCCATAATCTCACCTTGTCTATCCCAGAACTCGAATGAACCCAAAACCTCCACGAGAAGTGTCAAGCTTTAACCAATTCATCGAATAATATTGATAAAATCATTATTATAATTGTTAATTTGACACTTGATTTTCCTTATAAAAAATAACTCATAAATTGGTGTTTTTTCAACCAGGTGCACATTCCATCGGACAAGCTGCATGCTTTACATTCCGCGATTGGATATACAGCAACCAAAATATACTTGAGTTGTCATTTGTTAGCAAACTCAGACTTATATGTCCTCCTTTGACTGGTAATAATGGTACCTTCGTAAAATTTGATCCGGTGACACCGGATACCTTCGATAACGGTTACTACAAAAACTTGATGCAAAAGAAAGGTCTTTTGAAGACGGATCAACTCCTGTTTAGTAACGGAGGATCAACGGCTAAGATTGTCGAAGAATATAGCAAAGACCCTTCCAAATTCAAATCTGATTTCGCAGCTGCCATTGTCAAAATGGGAGATATTCAACCTCTTACTGGTTCAGCTGGGATCATAAGGAAGAATTGCAGGCGTGTCGACAAATCTGATTTGATCTCTGCTAAAATTGTAATATAATAATTGGGTTTGTCTTAATTCCTTTCTTCACATTCCATCGGTTAGTCCTTTTATCTTTTGGAGTGTAAAGTTGGTGAAGTGGCCAAAAGATTATGAAAATAATGTAATAGTGATGCTATGGGTCTTTTTTTTTCGTTTTAATCTCCTTTTATATGTCATTTTTTTGCTAAATAATATTATAGCATAAGATGATTTTTTGGGTTTACCACTATACCACATGACCCAAATTATAATGTTTGGAGCTCCAAATTAATTGAACATTGATATAACGTAACAAAAGTGACTTTGACCAGGGAAGGGAAGCCTAATAAAAGATTTTATCGTGAATTGAGTTCTTAGGCTCCGTTTGTTTGAGCGATTAAGTGCTTATAAGTAGCTTTTAGTCAATTGTGGAAAAAAAAAAAATTTTCATTAGAGGGTTCCCTACCATGGCTTTAAAAAGTTTCTGCTTATAAATTAAGCTGAAACAAAGGAACCTTAAATATATACTACATATTATTTGAAACACCCAATAAAATTACTAAATGCCCCTTTTGAGGATCGATGAGGAGGTTCCATTTGAACTTTTTTTGTCCTTTTCTGTCTTTTCTCATTTGCCAAATTACTAAGAAGACCCTAGGTTAGTTTCTAGCCAGTTCTTGCCCTTGAGCCCTTTTTTGTAATTATCCGTTAAATTTCACACAATAAATGTTATAATAAATCATATCCTCCTATCTCTACTTAATTATTCTTTCACACAATAAATATTATAATAAATTCTATCCCCCCTATCTCTACTTAATTATTCTACAGAATAAATGATATTTTCTTTTAAGTTAGAACAAAATTTTTAGATAAGATAGCTAAGGATCAGTATTTGAGTTGAGTAGTTCTTAATTTACAAAAAATTTTCTATGATTTGAGTTGAGTATTTCTTAATTTACAGAGAATTTTCAAGACTTAGTTAAGGCCTATGCTGTGTGGGAGCCCTTTTTAATGATGTCTATTAAAGCTATTCAACCCATGAATTACAATTTAGAATTGTAACATTAGTGGGTTAGCAGTATAAATGTTTAAAAGCTCTGATATAAAATTTCTAAGTAAAAATTAAAGCTAAATCTTATACTAATGATATGATCAATCCATTATAGACAAGACTGTTTTTTTAGAAAACAAATGGACTTATTGGCCAGCCCAAAAACATAACAAATAGGGTTTATTTTAATTTGATACCAAAACCGAAGATGCTTAATCATCAAGTTATTGATTTGTTTTTCAATAATTAACTTAGCTAAAGATGCAATTTGTGAATTCTTAAGAGACCACAAACCATTTGTTCCCAATGATGCAATGTCTTATCAAACAACTAATAACAATTTCTAAATGTCCATATGAAGATGAGAGTAAACTTAGTTTTTGTTTTAAGTGCTACACACTTTAGAGGAGGAAACAAAATTGAAACTATTACACCTGTCCATGTACAAACTAATATTTACTATTTATTGTTAACTTTAGGGCATATGCTCAATGTTAATAATATACTAGCTTTTTAAAGATGCAACACATTTAAAATCATAGTACTTTCGAATTTTCCTACGCATCAAACAATTTAATTCGAATAGGAAATTATTTAAAGAAGTAGATTTCTGAACGCCTGACGCGCCAACACGGGCCGATCCACTTATTATTATTATTATGATGATAAAACTGGATTAGATTTCGATAGTATCTACTTAATTTATATATATATCAACCTAATAAATACACATTATTAAAATCAATTAAAACGCATAGCTTTAAACATCAATTCTTCGTTACAAAAACACCAAAGCTGACGAAAATCACTGAAATTGGCCAGAAGTGTAGATAAGTTTTAAAATAAGCTAGGCCAAATAGGCACTAACGCGTCCATGAACAATATTTGTAACTTCTACAAAGCCCCTATAAATTGCAGCTTTCTATTTTCCAATATTCTTAATTTCTTCTCTTTTTTCTAATCTATCTTGTGTGATCTTTAACTCTGTCTCTGGTAATGGCGGGAAGAAATCCCCTGTCCTCCGTAGCGAGCAGGGCTACAGCAATAGTAACGCTTTTGGTCTTGAGCAGCGCCTGCCAAGCGAAGCTGAACTCCACATTTTATGACAAGACATGTCCCAAAGCGCTTAGAACCATTCGCACCGCCGTGAGAGCCGCCATTGATAAAGAAAAAAGAATGGCGGCTTCCCTGCTTCGCCTCCATTTCCATGATTGCTTTGTCCAAGGATGTGATGGCTCCGTCTTACTAGACAATTCCGATACAATCTCGAGCGAAAAGTTTGCACCTCAAAACAGTAACTCTCTTAGAGGTTTTGAAGTCGTTGATCAAGTAAAATCTGCTGTCGAAAATGTTTGTCCTGGAGTTGTGTCTTGTGCCGACATTCTCGCTGTCATAGCCAGGGATGCCTCTGAATATGTAAGTAATTATGGCTAATTAATATGAAACTTTTCTGTGAATCATGATTGGTTGATCTTAACATATTGTTTCTATCAAATAAATTTAGGTTGGCGGCCCGACATGGACTGTGAAGCTTGGAAGAAGAGATTCGACAAATGCAAGCCCGAGTCTGGCTAGCAGGGATCTTCCTCGTTTTGTAAACAACCTCCACGACCTTATCTCTATCTTTGCAGCCAAGGGTCTTAATGCTAGAGAGATGGTTGCTTTGTCAGGTTCGTCAAACAATCATGAAATCATTGTGATCATTCTCGCATATTTACAAGTTAATCTTAATCGAACTGATTTCTCCTAATAATGTTTTTTCTCAATTCATAAAATTCGAACTCGAGACTTGCTTTAAGGGTGACAAGTACCGATTGAACCACTTTTTTATTTCCCACCCGATATCTAGAGGTTTAGTCTGACTAATCCGAATCTGATATCCAGGTCGCGCATCTGGGTTTGGTGGGTGAGTTTACCAATAGGGTGGCTGCGTAGATAAGGTCTCGAATCTGAGACCTGTTGTAACAAACCACTTGAAATGAAATCATTGTAATTGACACTTCATTTCCCTTGTAAACAATTCCCAAATCAGCTTTATAAACCATTGGTGGCTTTGGTGCAGGTGCTCATTCGATTGGACAAGGTAATTGCTTTACATTCCGAGATTGGATATACAACAACAAAAGTATCATTGACCCTGCATTTCGTACCAAACTCAAACGCATATGTCCTGCTAATCCTGCCCTAGGTAATTCAAACTTGGCACCATTTGATCCGACACCAAATACCTTCGACAACAGGTTCTTCAAAAGCTTGATGCAAAAGAAAGGTCTCTTGAAGACCGATCAAGTCTTGTTTAGTGGCGGATCCACGGATAGCATTGTCAAAGAATATAGCAGAAACCCTTCTAAGTTCAACTCCGATTTCGCAGCTGCCATTGTCAAAATGGGAGATATTCAACCTCTAACAGGTTCAGCTGGGATCATAAGGAAGAATTGCAGGCGTGTTAATTAGCAAGTTGGTGTTAATTATATATATATAGTTACAAACTTGGATTATATTTATTGGATGTTTGATTTGTCTCCCTCAAAATATTGTAGATGCTCCCAAATTATTATTATTCATTTAATTCTGTGAAAAGTGTAATAATTTGTTGAATTAAATAAAGAGATTATTTGTATCGTTTGATAAACCACCGATCTATATTAGAAGTTATGGATCCCTTGAAATGAATACTTATATAAGACAAGAGAATTAATTTGAGGTATAATTGTTGGGCATAATCAAGGAGATATATGCATGAGAGCAGCTTGGACCGAGGCATGTGGCCCTAGATCGTAGCTCAATCAGCCTGCGACGTCGTATTGATTCACAATTCAGGTCAACCCAACCTGATTTAAATAATTTGGAAGAGCTTGTAGCCAAAAGTGTAGAAAAAAAAACTAAGGCTTGGAAATTCCCCTTTAGAAGGGCTGGGATGAGCAAAAATACCTTGCCTCCCTGACCTGACCAACTTAAGAATATATATAATCTCCATTAATGTTTGCCCCCTTTTGACTCCAAAATACATCCCCGCACATTCCCCGACCCGTTGACATCTCTAGTGGGTTCCATTTGAAAATTGGTTTTATGATAAGGGTAAAGTTGGAAAAGTGTTTTCCATTTTGGGAAAGTGGACATTGATTTGGAACATCCAAAAATGGCAATGTGGCCATTCAATATGAAACGGAGGGAGTAGTATTGAAAATTTCTTATTGCAACCGAAAAGTAGGCCTTCAAATGTGTATGCAAATCATTGAGCACAAGTTGAATACTCCCGCCGTCCCCTTTTAAATGTCCTTTTTAACTATATCACAAATACCAAGAAAAACAGTTATTTTGCGAACTTTTAAATAAATTTAAGCCTCCTTTCTATTTTTACCCTTCTTCTCTCTCATGCTTTAAATATGGTGGTTGAGATAGTGGTCAATTAAGTGAATTAAATAGGGTTATATAAGTAAAACTGACCATAATTGTTGAGGGTAGACATCTAATTAGGGACAATGAAACCTTCTAGAAGTGGACATCTAAAAGGGGACAGAAAGAGTAAATCAGAATACATGCACTGTAATTTTATATTATTAGGAATAGGAATGTCGTTTGGAAAACCATCAAGCATTGCTCTTATACCTTTAGAATCGACATTGATTAGGCATTAAGAAAAGTACCATCCCCACCAAAAATGGTTTCTAACATATCTGCTTAATTAATTACCATTCTTACAACACTATAAAAAGAACCCTGAAACAATAGATGAACATCGCCATTGATTTCTTCTACTCTCCCTTATTGAATACCAAACTCCTTCTTTCACTCCAACCTTTCTCTCAAAGACTTTCCTCCTTGACTTGTCTTATATTGTTGTCTCAATCCCCTGCTTTCCCCATAAACAGCATACAATACATACTTGATCCATATAATTCCTTATCAGGAGAGATGGAATCCCAACAATTCGAGCATGAACATCCACTCATCTTGAATGAAGAGCAGATTAGCAATCAGACTGAAGCCGATGCAGCTGCTAATTGCTCAAGGTGTGGGGAGGCGATGTGGGGTCGGAGTTCTAGGTGTGCGGAGGAGTGCGGGTTTTACGTCCACAAGCAATGTGCAGAGGCGCCCTTGCAGATGAATCACCCTTTCCATCCTGACCACCCTCTTAACCTTTTGCCAAAACCACCTGCACATTACATAATGGAGTATTTTTGCAATTTTTGTGGTGAAAAAGGTACGATGTTTGTGTACCATTGTTCTTGTAACATAGACTTACACATCAAATGTGCTTTTTTCACATATAACTTTGCTGAAAATAAATTGGCCTTGGGAGAGCTTCAAGCAATTTCTTACAAAGATCCATCCATTGGAAATAATAATGGTATGGAACAAGTTGCTGAGACTACTGCAAAGTGCTTTGGGTGTTGGGAACCCTTACTTGATTCTCAGGTTTACTCTTGTTTTGATAGTGGTATTAAGCTTCACAAAAAATGTGTTGAGCTACCACGTGAGATCATCAATCACCCTTTCCACAATAAACATCCTCTCATTCTAAACTTTAAAGGTCAGTTTTTCTCCTATGCCAACTGCTTAGATTTAAAGCAATGTGGATTTTGTTATCGCTGTTCACCTTGCAATTTCACCATCCACATTGCATGTTTGTCATCACCATCACCACCTATTATTCAAGACAAACGTCATCCACACCCATTCACCCGATTTTCGAGAAATTTCTCATTCACTTGCGATGCATGTGGCAGTGACAAAGAAGGTGGTTTGCCCTATTTGTGTTTAGAATGCAACCTTCTAGTTCATAAGAAATGCATTTCATTGCCACAAATGATCAAATTCTTCTGGCATGAACATCCTATTCTCCATACCTATTCCCTTCAACTAGAGGAATCTTCTAAAAGTTGGTAATGTGTAGTTTGCCTTGATAAGGTGGATACACGTTACGGGAGTTATTCTTGTTTACATTGCCATTTTATTGTGCATGTCAATTGTGTTATGAAGGACAATCAATGGTTTGATGAAATAGATCCTAAACATTATAAAGGTGTTTCTAATACATCTATGGATTCATCTATGACTGTTTTGGAGAGAAATAAAGATGGAGAAGCCACCAAAATCAAACATTTCAGTCATCTCCATAACTTACTGTTAAGTGATGATCACAGTATTAATAATAAATATTGTGATGGCTGCACATTATCTATCTCAGTCAACTCCGATGATCCATTTCACTACCATTGTTCCCAATCCCAATGTGATTTTGTGCTTCACAAAACATGTGCTAAATTTCCCAAGAAGAAGCATCTTTGGTTCAATTATGCATGTCGACACCCCATCATCTTGTATTCAGACAAGATTCTCAGATGTGATGGATGTCAGTATGTCTGCAATGGCTTTGCCTATCAATGTGATGAATGCGGGCATTCAACATGCTTGCGATGTGTAATTCCTGATACTCTCAGATGTTAAGGACACGAACATCCTCTCTCTATGTTTATAGACTATCAAGGCCGTTGCAATGCTTGTGGTGACGAGATAATTGCAGGATTCAAGTGCAAGGAATGCAACAATTTTGCTTTGGAATGGGATTGTATTGTATTACCTCAAAAAGTTCCACACAAATGTGATGAACATCTGTTGGCACTCACTTACCATGATGATAACACTTACTCAGAAACTCATTTCTGTGACATATGTGAAGAAGACAGAAACCCAAGTCTTTGGTTTTATCATTGTGCAATTTGTGACACTTCTGCGCATCCCAATTGTGTTATTGGAAGATACCCATTCATGAAACCGGGGAAGATCTACAAAGAATTAGATCAGCTGCATCCACATCCTCTCGTCTTCGTTAAGAAGATCCATTATTATTTTCCCGAATGCTTCAAATGCGGCAACCCCTGCGAAGAGTTGGCGGCAACCCCTGCGAAGAGTTGGCTCTTGAGTGTGTCGACTTTAAATGTGGATACATTGTTCACTGGGGTTGTGTTGCACCTCCTGATCTATAAGAGTATTAGCTTCTCTGTTGAGAATTTTACTTTGCATGAAAAGTTTGTGTTATATACTTGTAAATAAATAAATTGCATGTTTGTTGAGTGACTTAATTTGCTTTTCAGATGTATATATTTATATTTCAATAATTAATGTATTTAATTCCTAGCCATTTTTTGGCAATAAGGAAAGGAGTTTGTATGGGTTATCTTGCTTACTATACTCCATATAGAACCCATAAGCTAGCCATCTTGAAACTTTGGATTATTTTCTAAGATCAAACCTTTTGGTTTGAAGCATATTGAAGGAGACAAATTTTACATTTTAATTAATCTTCGTTTTCTTGTAAATGGTTATCTCTTTTAATTCTAAAGTGTCATCACCAACCAGTAACTTATTACGAATCGCTCGAATTTTTACATAATAATAGCCAGCATAATGTTGTGAGAGGAATTCGGATTCTGTCTGCTTCAGCAAGACCTATGGAGTGGCCCATACGCACACAAGCCTAAATCCAAAAACCTAGACTAATGGTTTCTTGGGTCCTTCATGCATATATGACACTCAAACAACCGATTCACTTGTGAATCCTCATCTTAATCCGTAGAATGCGAGAGTCCAACTCTCCATAATTGCACACCCCAGAATGGTCACACCAGGTTCACCGTGCTCATGTGCCACACCGATCGAGTCTAATCGAGTTCTGATACCACTTGTTAAGAGAGGAACCCGGGCCCTGTCTGCATCAGCAAGACCCACCGAGCGGCTCATATATATGTCGGACACCAACTTGAACCCAAAAGCCTAGACTAATGGTTTCTCGGGTCCTTCATGTATATATGACACTCAAACAACCCATCTCTTTATGCCGTGAGATGTTCCCCTTACATGTGAATCCATAACACATAATTCAAATTACCAACTTATATTATATTATTATCCCAAATGGAAAAATTATAAGTACTAAAGATGTGCATTAAAGAATAGTACTAACACTTTTTTACCTTAATTTTGCATGTCTCCAAACACCTACAAAATATATCCTTATATCCAAACACCTAAATCTGCCTTATATTTAAACAAAGTATTATTTTTTTTGATAAAACAAAGTGTTTCTTTAATATAGTAAGTTAGTACTTGTAGTGTTTCCTCATTACAAATTATACATGGATCCATTGAAATTTTTGATTGTTACCCATTCCAACATTGTCTTTCACTGTGCGGAAAACATAAGCTTATAAAAATCTTTAAAAAACAAACGTAAGCTGGATGGATCTGTCCCATTTTTTTTATCAAGTAAGCTTATACCGTTTCCCATATTCCTGCATCCTGCTGTGTTAGCGTAACTGTATTTGTAAGTTGTAACAGACCAAATTCATAAAAATTATATATAGGGAATGCAAGCCGAGATTTAGTTAAATTTTTAAAATTCGCAAGTTACAATATTGGTTGCATTAATTTATAAGATAGAAAATTAATTTGAGGTATTGGTCGGCTTCAAATCAAATCATATATATAATCATGAATACTATTATTTATTTTTTTTGGGTACAAATGAATACTATTATTTATAAATTATTATAACAAGTACTTTACTTGAAATCAAAATGTTGGACTGCTGTCGCCATCAAATATAGTACTCTATTAATAGAAAAACAATATATTTATGAACAAAATTAATTTTCTTAGAAGAAAAGGCCAAAGTGGGTGACAAATTGGATGGCTGACTAACTCTTATAATATTTTTGTTTTGTAATTACCAGTTTACCACACTCCCTTTACAAGTTCTGAAATTTCAAAGTCAAACTATATTTAATTACTAAATCCATGGAAGCCGATTGTGAATGGGTCATAAATCATGAACAGAAATAATCAAAAATCATAATGTCTGCGGCTCCAAAATTGAACTTCACTAACGCGGCAATATCTACTATAAATTGAAGAAACCTACAAGCCATCTATCATATCCCATTTTCTTAATTTCTTCTCTTCAATTCCTGATCTCTAGCTATATCTTGTTTGTTTAACTCTATTTTCTCTGTTTTTGGTGTCCAACAAAACCCAAAGCTTAGATTTTTCATATATTTGGCGACTGAAATATAGAAAACAGAAATGGTTGCTGCTACAAATTCTTTAGGGAGTCGAGTAGCTCTTGTGGTAATGCTTTTGCTTTTGAGCAGCGCATGCCAAGCGCAGCTTTCTTCTACATTTTATGCTAATTCATGCCCGAATGCACTTAGCACCATTCGCACGTCAGTTCGCTCCGCCATTGCCAAAGAGAGAAGGATGGCGGCGTCTCTCATTCGCCTCCATTTCCATGATTGCTTCGTCCAAGGATGTGACGCCTCAGTGTTACTAGACAATTCCGCTACAGTCACGAGCGAAAAGTTCGTGATCCAAAACGACAACTCTGCAAGAGGTTTCGAAGTCATTGAGCAGGCAAAATCTGCTGTCGAGAACATTTGTCCTGGAGTTGTCTCCTGCGCCGACATCCTCGCAGTTGCAGCCAGGGACGCTTCTGAATACGTCGGCGGCCCAAATTGGACAGTGAAGCTTGGAAGAAGAGATTCCACCAATGGTAGCCCCAGCTTGGCTGACAGGGATCTTCCTCGTTTTACAGACAGCCTCGGAAGCCTTATCTCTCTGTTTGAAACAAAGGGTCTCAATGCCAGAGACATGGTTGCTTTGTCAGGTTCTCACACAATAGGACAAGCTCAATGTGTTACATTCCGCGACAGGATATATAGTAACGGAAGTGCCATCGATGCCGGATTTGCTAGCACACGGAGACGGAATTGCCCAGCTACTTTTCCCAATGGGAATGGAAACTTGGCGCCACTTGATTTGGTGACTCCAAATTCCTTTGACAATAACTACTTCAAGAACTTGTTGCAGAAGAAAGGTCTTTTGGAGTCTGACCAAGTCCTTTTTAGCGGAGGATCGACGGATAGCATTGTCTCGGAATATAGCAAGAACCCATCACTTTTCAAGTCTGATTTTGCAACTGCCATGATCAAAATGGGAGATATTGAACCTCTGACTGGTTCAGCTGGGATCATTAGGAAGGTTTGCAGCCGTGTTAACTAGTTGGTGATAATTATAGTTACAACCTTGGTCCTCTCCTTCAAAGATTGGGAATTGTTTCGTTTCTTTCTGCTTTATTTGTTCATTCAATTTATTCTTTGAAATTGTAAAGTACTTCGTAATTCGTATATGTAATTCGTTGCTACATCCAAATTTACTTCTCGGGGGCGCACAACAGGTTAATTCATGCTATTCAGGAACTCCTTAATCGACCTTGGAAGTGTGTTATTAAACATGTCTACCGAAAAGCTAACATGTGTGCAGATTGGCTGGCCACCCATTTTGACAATCTTTCTATGGGACTTCACACCTTCGACACTCCACGTCAGGAGCTCACATCGCTACTCACAGCTGATGCCTTACAAGTAGCTTGGCCTAGAGTTATTTAATTGCTTTGTGTAATTTATTTTTTCTTTCCCTAGTATAAAAAAAAAACTAGATACAATCGTTACACTAATTTTCCCCTTTTTTTTTATTACTATAAATAATAATATCTGAAATTGAGTTGTTTGTACAACCTCAAATCAAAGAATTGGGCTTTGGTCTTCAAATATTTGACCATATGTATAAAAGTGGTGCACTGGCCACACAGTAGAAAAAGTGAAGGAAAGAAAACGCGGCTAACATTATCAATTTCAAGGGGATTTCAGATTTGGGCCTGTGGCAAATTAAGTTCAACAAGCCTTTGAATATTAGAAGCGATTACACTTCTTTTCGATTCCAATTTTTTTTTTAATCCCATCCGGTATTCAGGGTTTTGCTCGGATTAATCCGGATCCGATCTGCGTCGCGCACCTGATTATACAAAATTACTGTTTTCTCCACCAAAATAAAATTTACTGATTTCAAAAAAAAAAAAAACCAAAATTACTACTGGTCTTTATGGCTTTAAACAAATATTAAAGCACGACCACTAACAATTGGTACGTGTTCCCCTTAAGTTTGAGGATCAAATCTTCTAACTATTTTTTTTTTCCAGAAAATCTTTTGAATAATTAGTCTCTTAAACTTTTTTTGGGGCCAAAAAAAACTTTTTAATTTTTTTTAAAAAGAGCATATATATTGTATTTGGGATATATAAAAGGAAATTATAAAGCTTTAGATTAAGTATAAGGATGGATATATAGAAGAGTCAACAGTCAACTTTTGATATGTATATATATGTAAATGCAAATTATATGACAATGATAAAAAGCTCAATTATTCCACGTACAGTTGGGATGGTAAGAAGAGAAGTTTGGAATTGATTATTGTTAAATGACTTCCAATTGAGTACTGAAATTTCGTTAGCCCCTTATGATAATCTCTTTGAAAATTGATGAAAGGCATAATAATATGATAATATTTAGGTCCAAAAAGCTCAGTTCACCGAATTGCAATTTAAAAAGCTCGAGAAGATCGATTAATAAATGAATAAATCATGAAAAGCTAAAATTAGATACATGCATGGAAATATTGATGATATGACAGAATTCTGATGACTTGCCGTTATGTGATTAGTATATATATATTCAGCATATTACTTTTGGAATTGTGGTAATTAATAATTAAGACTCAAATTAATCATTTTACGTGGAAAAATTTGGTGATGACAAAGAAAAAGGATTAAGGATAAGCAAGAGAGAAAGAGAGACGTGCTGTTTTCACTAAACAAAAGATATTCAAATGATTTAATTTTCCAATAAAAAATTTAAGCCAAATTTTTGTTTGTCAACTCTTCACTTTAGACAGCATAGTGGAAAATATGATTGATTCCATCGTTTACCAGGAAAAAAGTGGGCTGCCGCCACTGCCAGCGCCCAGACAGCAAGACAGAGCAAGGCCTGGGCAGGTAGCAAAGCAGCAATCTTTTTACACAAAATTAATGCCTAAAATAATATACAAGATTAGCCATGCAGCCGTAGCAGTCATTTAATAATTGCCATTTTGAACTTCCAATTTAATAAAATGCCAAAATTGCATGCTGACCAAAAATCAATAACGACTTTACCACATTTGATTACTATTTTATAATAATATATTCCATTTAAAGGAATTTTCCACGTCCAAAAGTAAAAGCCATGCAAGCCAAATACGAACGGGTCATATTAACAATGTCAGCGGCTTTACATTTGAAAATTTCGTTACATTGCTTACAGCCAAGATGTGTAGCAGAAAATAGTGACCAAAACAATCTCTATCCTTTCCGCAATGCCTCTATAAATTGAAGTGTGGTAACAAGCTTTTCCATCATCTTCCATTCTTCTCATCTTCTTTAACTTTACATAAACTTAGAAAAAATGGTGGCCGCGGTTGCAGTTTCTTCATCAGCAAGTAAAGTTGCTGCTGTGGTGATGTTGTTGCTTTTGAGCAGCGGATGCCAAGCACAACTTTCTTCTACATTTTATGCTAGCACATGCCCAAATGCACTTAGCACCATTCGCACATCCATCCGATCCGCCATTGCCAGAGAGCGTCGGATGGCGGCGTCTCTCATTCGCCTTCATTTCCATGATTGCTTCGTCCAGGGATGTGACGCCTCAGTGTTACTAGACGATTCCGCAACAGTCACAAGCGAAAAGTCTGTGATCCAAAATGCCAACTCTGCAAGAGGGTTTGAAGTCATTGACCAGGCAAAATCCGCTGTCGAGAACATTTGTCCTGGAGTTGTCTCTTGTGCCGACATCCTCGCAGTTGCAGCCAGGGATGCCTCTGAATATGTCGGCGGCCCGTCTTGGACAGTGAAGCTTGGAAGAAGAGATTCAACCAATGGTAGCCCGAGTTTGGCTAACAGGGATCTTCCTCGTTTTACAGACAGTCTTGAAAGCCTAATCTCTCTGTTTGGAACAAAGGGTCTTAGTGCCAGAGATATGGTTGCTCTGTCAGGTTCTCATACCATTGGACAAGCTCAATGTGTTACATTCCGCGACAGGATTTACAGCAATGGAAGTGACATTGATGCTGGATTTGCTAGCACAAGAAGACGCAATTGTCCTGCTACTCCTCCCAATGGCAATGGAAACTTGGCGCCACTTGATTTGGTGACACCAAATTCCTTTGACAACAACTACTTTAAAAACCTGATGCAAAAGAAAGGTCTTTTACAGTCGGATCAAGTCTTATTCAGTGGAGGATCAACGGATAGCATTGTCTCAGAATATAGTAGGACCCCTTCAACTTTCAGCTCTGATTTCGCTTCTGCCATGATTAAAATGGGAGATATTGAACCTCTAACTGGTTCATCTGGAATTATAAGAAGGATTTGCAGCGCTGTCAACTAAGTTTGCATGAAAATTAAGAGTTTGTGTTACAAAAACCTTTAGAATCTTGAAAATTCACCTCTCCCTAAACTATTGAAGATGTTTATAATTTGATGTACTTTCTCTGTTTTATGTGCTCTGTTTCAATTCTTCCAAGTGTAAAAATAGTTGTAATGCTTTTCATATACGTATTGATCATATTAATTTATGAGTTGGTTATTTGTTGGAAATCAAAGTTGAGGCATTAATTACTTTAGACCAATTCCCTTTTTTAGTAGTAGTCCAATCATCATCCAACATACAGTATAAATTAATCCAAAGGGAACCTTGAGAGGGTTGAGTACTTGAGTTCATAATTCAACTTGGGCGATCTAATTAAGACACAATATCAGGAAGCAGGGGAGGAACCAAATAATTAGGAGATGTGTCGAATCCTTAATTAATGATGTTGTTTAAACTTTAAATCATATCGGTAGTAATTTGTTTTTAGTCAATATATTCGTTTGGCTTTGCTTGTGGAAAAATGATGTTGGGTTCCTATATATCCCAAAGTTAATTAATCTTATACAGACCATATCTTTCACGACGATTTTTTCCTATCTTTAATTATCATCATTAATAAAAGGTTAGCACCTTATTTTTTTAGCTATCTTTTTGGATAATGCATGGCTTTATATGGTCGAGGGATGATTAGACTTATAACCATACAGGAAGAGCTAGCCACCTATATGAAATGTGCATGGATGGATCAAGAGAGAATATTCTTTTATTATCACTGAGATATATATGAAAGGTTCGTAGAATATGTTCAAAGAAATTAAAATCCTAACCATATCAATTAAAAGCTTAATAATGTCCCTTTGATTTTGTATTATTAAAAGAAAAAATTATATAATACACTGTTGGTGAAATTTAGCATACTACATATACGGAGTTTAAGGGTTGACATGTATTTTTTAGAGAATAGATAGATATATTTTAATTTTAAATACAAAATCAAATTAAGCATGAGTCACGTATTATAGTAGTAATATATATTAATTAAGTCATGACAGTCAAGCACTAAGCAGCCCCAAATTATTTGAAAAGTTCTTACGTGATATACATGATATAACCGTAAACAGAAGCCCTCTGCAATTATTGCTCTCTATAAAATGAAGTGAGAGTTACCAATTAGGTCTCAGCCATATCCCCACTTTCTTCACAATTTTCTCTAGCTAGCTCTCTGTCTTAATCATTTTTCAACATTTTAGTTCTCCCTTAAAATTTTCCAAGTAGTTGGAAAAATGGTCTCATCATCAGTTGTTGAAAACTATGTGTCCTGCTGCAGCCTAGCCAGTAGAGTATTTGCTGTTGTGGTGATGGTGGTGCTGCTTTTGAGCAGCGCAAGCCAAGCACAACTTTCTTCTGATACTTTTTATGCAAAAACATGCCCAAAAGCACTTAGTACCATTCGAACAACCATAAGAACCGCTATTGCACGAGAGCGTAGAATGGCTGCATCTCTAATTCGCCTTCATTTCCATGATTGCTTTGTTCAGGTATACTTGCTATATTGTATATAATAATGCAAAACAAGATTGGTTAATTAATGTATTGTTTTAATTCGTGCATGGATTATTACTGTATGTCATTGCTTTTGTTCGTCAGGGATGCGATGCCTCAGTCTTGCTAGACAATTCCACTACAGTCGCAAGCGAAAAGTTTGTATTGCAAAATAACAACTCTGTAAGAGGCTTTGAAGTCATTGAGCAGGCAAAATCTGCTGTGGAGAAATTATGTCCTGGAGTTGTATCTTGCGCCGACATCCTCGCAGTTGCAGCAAGGGATGCCTCGGAATACGTCGGAGGCCCGTCTTGGACGGTGAAGCTTGGAAGAAGAGATTCCACCAATGGTAGCCCGAGTTTGGCTAACAGGGATCTTCCTCGATTTACAGACAGCCTTGATAGCCTTATCTCTCTGTTTAAAACCAAGGATCTTAGTGCCAGAGACATGGTTGCTTTGTCAGGTTTGTCATGAACAAATTGTTTTCAAAGTACAAAATCCTAGGAAAACACTTTATTTTTAATCATTAGTAAATGGGGTTTAAACCATTTTTGCAGGGTCTCATACAATAGGACAAGCTCGATGCGTTACATTCCGCGATAGGATATACAATGGGAGTAACATCGATGCTGGATTTGCTAGCACACGTAGACGGAATTGTCCTGCCACTGATGGTGACTCAAACTTGGCGCCACTTGATTTGGTGACACCAAATTCCTTTGATAACAATTACTTCAAGAACTTGTTGCAAAAGAAAGGTCTTTTGGAGTCGGATCAAGTCCTTTTTAGTGGAGACTCTACTGATAACATCGTATTAGAATACAGCAGGAACCCTTCTACTTTCAGTTCTGATTTTGCCTCTGCCATGGTCAAAATGGGAGATATTGAACCTTTAACTGGTTCAGCTGGGATAATAAGGACGGTTTGCAACCGTGTCAACTAGATCAATCATACTTCTCCATCTGAATGTTACAATAGTATCTTTCTCTCAATTATAGACGTTTTTTTTTTAAATATATTTACAAGTTAATCTTGTTCGAATCAGGTTGTTTTAGTTTCTATTTCTTCCAAGTTCCAAGTGTACGAGTGGTTGTCACTGTCAAAAGTCCCTATTTAAGGCCTACCCTTTTCTTCAAGTGGAAGTTGTATTTTTGTAACAAAATGAAGCTAAGATAAAATAAGTCAAATTCTCTGTTTCTCACTGATCTGTCTCAGTTGCTTTCCAAGCAAACATTTTTTTTTAATAATTCCTTCTCTGAAAATGAAATCATTTGCAAAAATTCACTGCCAAAGGAATTACAATACAAGGAAATTAAACTAGGTTTCGCAAATGAATAGATTTTAAATGGGGAAAGCTGTTTATACTTTATAATAATAATGAATTCCCATATTCATCAGAGACAATATCAAATATTAATCTACTCCAGTAAAGAGTTTGGAGACGACAATACAAATACCAGAAAGAGCCTTCAAACAAGCATTCATGGTAGCCAATGGCGAGTAATTATGCGTTCCTTCGAAAGCAGACTGGCAATTATCAGCAGCAGCAGCGGCGCGACCAGCCAACTTAGCCAATTGAAAGTAAGTTTCGGAGTTCAAGTCATTAAACGCCTGTTCCAGCGCAGAAACCGCCTTGTGGTAATCACGTTTGCAAATCTTGAGGCGTTTGAGGCTGGCGGCGGAGGCGGTGGTGTTCTTCAGCAGCTTGGCAATGCTGTCCTGGGTGGCGGTGGCGTTCAGATAAGCCAGGCCAAAAGAAACATAGGCCAGCTCGTAAGCATCAGCGTCAGGGGTTCGAGGATCTGAGTAAAGAGACTCGACACAAAATGAATAGTTGGATGTTTGGTTGCAAATCTCGTTCACAAGCTTTGTTGGAACGTTGCTAATGGCTGCAGAGGATTGGAAGGGAAGGCAATAATAGCAAAGGAAAAAGATAAGCACAAAATGAAACCTGGCCATTCCTTCTGGATTTGCAGCCTGGAAAAGTTTGAAATACAGTAATGATAAATATAAATAATTATTAGTGTATATATACAATTAATCCAAAGTTTTTTTTTTGTTTTTTTTTTGCATAAAAGAAAGAACTTTATTTAATATTTAGGAAATTAATCCAAAGCTTGAAGCTGTGGACCATATATTTGTCAAGTTGTCAATCATGTTGTTCATATATGTGAGTTTCAATACTAAAGATTAATATAAATGGAAAATTTGAAACGAAACCTTTCTTTTTTCCACCTGACACAATAATTTTTAATTTCTGATATATTATTATGACAAATTATACAATGCACCATTAGTGAAGTTTAGCGGACTACACAAGTGGATCATGAAGAGTGACATGTATCTTCTAGGAACTAAATTGAAATATTTAAAACTTAATTAATTAAAAAAATGGATATGTGTCAACTCCACAACCTGCTTATAAAATCCAAAATTTACACCAAACGATATATCAAATAATTACCCTATTATTATTAGTATTAATTAATTAATTAATTATTACTTAATTATTAAGTACCATTAGCATTGATTATTAATAAATTCATGTACGTAGACCGATTTGTTGGACTTCCCCATATGTGTATGTAGTTTATAGCTGCCAATTGACTCCAACCCTTCCACTTCTACACGTCCATGCAAAATTGCAAATACACCACTGCATGCATCTTTCACAAAACAAAAATATGTTCGCCTTAAAAAAAAAAAAGATATCGATCCAATTAAGCTCGATTCTCAGGTAGGAAACAACAATTCTTGTATATGTTTATAATGTAAAAAGTGGTAAAATTTCTTGGTGATTAAGATATATATAATTTTCTAAGTTAATAATGTTAAGCAAAAAAATTAAGCTTCTTTATATAAAAGTCCTTTTGTTGAATCAAAAAGATTTGTTTCTGTATATTCTTATAATTATTAGAAGCCTAAAAAGTGAATAATTGTTGTAGGCTTGTATAGCTAGGATGGGGGATGGCAATTGGCAAGAATCGGAAATCGAAATACGTCAGTCAATCAATAGTCAATTAGTTTCTTCTTTTGAGCAAAATAAGTACCCATTTTTGTTCAGTAATTTCTTTTGCCTTTCCCCCCCTTTTTATTCATTTGACGGTAGAAAGCATGGCAATAGAAATGGTCTTCTTTCTCTGTTGGTAAAGTCAAAAGTTTATTAAAGGTTTGATAATGTATCTTATTGCTTGTACTACAGATTCTGAGATTTCTTAACTAGTGTTGTTTCTATCCTTTGCTTTGCAGTTAAGAAACCCCCAAAGAATTTAAAACTCTCTTAAATTTGTTCTTTTAAGATGAAATTGTGAAATGGGTTTCTAATTTTCTATGTTTTACTACAGATTTTCAGAGGAAAAGATGGAGCGTGAATGTTCGAGTAGTGAGAAGAAAGTGGATACTAGGGAAAATCTGGGTTTCCTTGGTACTATATTTTCATGGTCTCTTGAAGACATTTTCAATGAAAATCTCTACAAGAATCAGGTGAGTTTTTATTTGGTCTTCACTCATCAATGTCAGCAATGGCTCTTTAGGAATTCTATTTTCGGTTTTAACAAAAAAAAAATGGCTCTTATTAGGAATTCAGAATTCTCTAGTATTTGGTAAAACTTTTGTATGGGTTGGGCTTTTTTGCAACCCAAACAAGCCCATTTCTACGGTCTTGTGCTTTCACTCTGTTGCTTTCCTTCTTTGGCATGGCTATGGATATGATCATATGGATATATAATTTCTTGGAATTAGTAAGTATAAATGATCATTAGTGTTAATTTTTCTGTTTTCAATGTGATTACTGTGTGTCTTGACTGTTATGGAACTCATTTGACCTGTTTGCAATTTTTTTTTTCATACTTTAGGTGGAAACGATTCCAAAGTCATTTCAGTCCATTAAGTCATATTTTGGGTCATATGTTTTACCTTTATTGGAAGAGACAAGAGCAGCAATGTGTTCATCTTTAGAAATTATAGGTAGAGCGCCTTATGCTGAAGTGACAAATCTTGAGGCATCAAAGTACACCTATGACATACATATCAATTGCTGGAGAAACAGGTTGAGTGATGGTGGAAAGGAACCATACAGAATACAGCCTGGAGATATTCTTCTTTTAGCAGATGCAAAACCAGAAACTGTTTCTGATTTAGAAAGGGTGGGAAGAACTTGGACTTTTGCCTTGGTTACGAATATCTCAGATTTTAAGATTAAGGATGTAAATGAGGATAAAATTGAGGATGAAGATGAGAATAGTAGCACATTTACTTGTACTTGTTTCAAAGTAAAGCCTCAAAAAGACATTGCATCTGAAGAAGGGTTGCAGAAATCACTCTATGTAGTTTTCTTGATGAACATAACCACCAACAGGCGAATATGGAGTGCATTGCACATGTACGGAAACCTAAGTATTATTAAGGAGGTCTTGCGCCCTGGTTCTCAGGTAAGAAGATCACATTATCCATTGGAGTATTTCTTTTTGTTTTTTTGGAGTATTTCCTTGAATTACCTGTTTGAGACCATAAATATTTCTGGCTTTCTTAATGTACTATGAGTTTTGCATCATCTCTTTCAAAATGTCATGCACTATAGTTTTTCATTGTTTACAAATGTTACTGCAATCAAGGTTTTAGGAACACCTTATTCTTTGGCAGGGAGGAATTGTTATTGAATTTTCATGTTGTATAACAGGTTGAAGAAAGCTGTCCTCTCTGTTCCATACAGAATAGGGGAACCCCAGATGAGAATTTTCTGACAAGTTTGCTGTCTCAACTGAATGAATCTCAAAAGGATGCAGTTTTGGCTTGTCTAAACAAAATACAGTGCAACTACAAGTCTCATTTGGAACTGATTTGGGGCCCTCCAGGAACTGGAAAAACTAAAACAGTTAGTGTGCTGCTGGTTTCTTTGTTGAGAATGAAACATCGCACACTTGCTTGTGCTCCCACAAATGCTGCAATCAGAGAAGTTGCTGCAAGAGTTGTAAAGCTGTTGAAAGAATCTAATGAAGCAGACTTTTCTTTTCATTCCTTGGGAGACATCCTCTTGTTTGGCAATAAGGAGAGACTTGAAGTTGGTTCCAAGATCGAAGAAATATTTCTGGATTATCGTGTAGAAAGGCTTACAGACTGCTTAGGGCCGCTGGGTTGGCTTTACTTGTTTAACTCAATGATTAGTTTTCTTGATGATTGTGTCTCTGACTACCATATTTTCTTGGAAAACGAATTAACCAAAGAGAGGGAGCAAAGCACTGAAAATGCAAACCGAGAGAAAGGGTGTAGCAGTGGCAAGTCATTTCTTGAATATGCAAGAGAAAGATTTACCACTATAGCATCATCACTGAGAAGATGTGTCTCAACTTTATACACTCATATACCAAAAGTCTACTTTCTGGAACATAATGTCCAAGAGATCAAAACCCTTTTTGGTTTGCTTGATTCTTTTGAAACTTGTCTTTTTCTTGATGAAATAGTTTCTAAAGATGTGGAGGAGCTCTTTACCAACTCAAGAGATGGTGATGTTCTGTCCAAGAACATCAATGAGGCACCATGCATGTTGACGTTGTGCTTGCTGAGAAGCCAGTGTCTTTCTGTTTTAAAAACCCTCCGTGATTCGCTTAGTGAACTTAAACTACCAAGAGCCAATTATAATGATTCCAATTCCATAGTGCAATTCTGTTTCCAAGCAGCAGATCTACTCTTTTGCACTGCAGCTAGTTCATATAGACTCTACAGAGTGGCAATGGAACCACTCCAGGTGCTGGTGATTGATGAGGCAGCACAGTTGAAAGAGTGCGAATCAGCCATACCATTGCAACTCCCAGGTCTAGTACATTCCATTCTCATCGGTGATGAGTGCCAATTGCCTGCTACTGTTCAAAGCAATGTATGTAAATTGTTCTGAGTTGGTCTTACATAATCTTTTCAATTTACTAAGCAATTCCTCTCCTTTTGTTTTCACAAGGAACTTACATTAATTTTCCAACTTATTTTTTATAGGTATCTGGTGAAGCCAGCTTTGGAAGAAGTTTATTTGAAAGGATGAGTTTGTTGGGTTATTCAAAGCATCTTCTGAATGTTCAGTACCGAATGCATCCATCGATCAGTTTCTTCCCAAATGCAACATTCTACGATAACCGTATCTTGGATGCACCACATGTTAAGCATGAAACTTATGAGAAACATTATCTCCCATGGCCTATGTTTGGTCCCTATTCCTTTATTAATGTACCTGGAAGAGATGTAGTTGATGATGTTGGACACAGCCGTAAAAATATGATTGAGGTAGCTGTTCTCCATCGATTGTTACGAACTCTTTACAAAGGTAAATATCTTGAGCTTAATGTCTGTAATAGAATAATTTGTTTTAGCCATTGCATTAATGAAATCTGGTTGCTTTATATTACTGGTTTATCCTTTTTGTGCTTCTAGTGATTTGCATCGACGTTTAATGTCTGTTCATTTTGGGGGCTGATGCCTTTTCATGTCTCTTCATTTTAAATTAGAAAGCATTCTTCTTGCTTTTATATGCAATTAGATTGAGTTCTTGTGATATATGTTGCTTTTATGTACAGCATGGAATGGCTCAAAAGAGAAGCTCAGTATAGGTATCATATCTCCCTATGCTGCTCAGGTTGTTGCAATTCGGAACAAACTTGGTAGCAAGTATGAGAAACTTGATGGCTTTACCGTGAAGGTGAAGTCAGTCGATGGGTTCCAGGGTGGTGAGGAAGACATAATTATTATATCAACTGTGAGATCAAACACTGCAGGAGCAATTGGGTTCGTATCCAATCCTCAAAGAACTAATGTCGCTCTTACAAGGGCAAGGTATTTCTTTAGATAAACTTGTTTTGGAAATTCAGCCTTCTTTTCTGTTCTTTTTATTTGAATAAGAGTTAAGCTACTGGTTTCCAATGCCTTCTCAGGCACAGCCTATGGATTTTGGGGAATGGAAGCACGCTGGCTAACGGTGAATCCGTGTGGGAGGATTTAATTCATGATGCAAAGGAGCGCCATTGCTTCTTTAATGCTGAAGATGACAAGGAATTGGAAAAGGCTATTTTAGATGCCAAGAAAGATTTTGATCAACTTGATGACTTGCTAAATGGGGATAGTTTCTTATTCAAAAATTCTAGGTGGAAGGTGTGTAACTTAAAGTTGTTCCTTTTACTTGTTCTTTTTGTACTGTCGTGCTATCTCCATTGGCATTAAACCATTGTACGTTTGACATGAAACTTGTAACAGTGTATTCTGGTTTATTTCACTCCATTTGAGATTTTGTGCATTTACACTAAGTGATAAAATGAAAATTTCATTTCATTGGCAATGTTCTCAGGTTCTTTTTAGTGATTATTTTAGAAAGTCCTTTGGGAAGGTGAAATCTGTTCAAACCAAGAAATCCGTTTTGAATCTTCTACTTAAACTTTCCAGCGGCTGGCGACCAAATGAAAATTTGTGAAAGCTCATCTATGGTCTTGAAACAATTTAAAGTTGAAGGTCTTTATATTGTTTGCTCAGTTGACATGGTGAAGGAGCAGAGGTACTCTCAAGTATTGAAGGCTTGGGATCTCTTGCCCTTAGAGGATATTGAGAGATTGGTTAAGCGCCTTGTATTAGAGGGAAACAGATTTTCAAATCTCAAACTTAGACTAAGTCTTATCTCTTTAGATATGATCATTGATATGATCACTTTCTGTTATGTTTAAATACACTTTGTATACTTGTAAAACCTCTGCAGGTCAACGTTGGCCAAGAATATAAAGAACTTGTTGCAGGCATTCGTGCAAGGGAATCTGTCATTTCCTATGAAGAGCTCATGGAAAAAATGGTTGATTATGAAACCTACTTAAAAAAACAGGAGACTACCACTGATTTGGTAATCTCAACAGCATATTATGCTCAAAGGCAGACTTCTTATGGTGGCAGAGGTTTTAAACCTCAGTACAGTCAACAAAGACAAAACTACAAGGCTTCACATGCTGCTGGTTTCAACACATCTAAGCTTACCTGTCAATACTGTGATAAACCTGGCCATTCAGCAAAATGGTGCAGGAAAATTAAGCCCAGGCAACCTCAAATGACAGCAAATCATGTCTCTGCTCAGCCTTCATCTCATGCATCAAACAAAAATGTTTCATAGATTGCAGATACAGGTGCTTCCCATCATGTTACTGCCAAATTGGAAAATTTGGATCTCAACAGGCCTTATGAGGGCACGGATGAGCTATATGTTGGAGATGGTACAGGCCTTCCCATCTCTCACACTGGTTCTACTTCTCTCAAAACTCAGAACAATTCCTTTCATTTAAATGATGTTTTAGTTGTTCCTCAAGCAAACAATAACCTTGTTTCTGTCTCTAAATTCTGCAAACATAACAATGTCTCATGTGAGTTCTTTGATTCTTGTTTTCTGGTGAAGGATTTGTCAACGAGGATGCCACTGGCACGAGGCCTGAATAAAAATGGTGTGTATGAGTTCCCTCCAGCAACTTCTCTTCTTGGAAAGCAAGCCTTTGCACTAGTAGGAACCAAAGCAAATAAAGATATTTGGCATCAGCGGCTAGGCCATCCCTCTTCCCAAACTTTACAATTTCTTGTTAATCATTTTCAATTGCCTTGTCTCACAAATCCTTTTTCTGAACTTTGTACTTCTTGTGCTTGCAATAAAATCCATAAGTTACCTTTTGGTCACTTGAATTTCAATACCACAGCACCTCTTGAAATTTTATTCACTGATGTTTGGGGTCCTGCACGAGTCACTTCTTCTGATGGGTTCAAATATTATGTTAGTTTTGTGGACTATCATACTCGTTATACATGGCTCTTTCCCATGAAATTTAAATCTGATGTTTATACTATATTTTCCAAGTTCAAAGCTCTTGTTGAAAGATTTTTCAAAACTAACATCTTAACGGTATATTCAGACTGTGGGGGAGAATATGAAAAACTCAAACCTTTCTTCAGCTCTTTTGGCATTCAACATCTTCAAACACCACCCCACACTCCTGAAAACAATGTTGTTGCTGAGAGAAAGCACAGAAGCATCGTGGAAACTGGACTTACACTTCTGCACAATGCTTCTATGCCACTTAAATTTTGGTCCTATGCCTTCCAAGCTGCTGTGTACTTGGTAAATCGTCTTCCTACTAAAGTCTTTTCAAACAAAAGTCCCTATGAATGTTTGTTTCATCAAACTCCAAACTATAATAAGCTAAAAATCTTTGGTTGTTTGTGCTTTCCTTGGTTAAAGCCTTATTCTGAGCATAAGTTAGTTCCCAAGTCCAAATCTTGTGTCTTTCTAGGTTATGCTAAGCATCAAAGTGCTTATTTATGTTTGGACTTGGACACAAAAAGGATTTTTGTCTCTAGGCATGTTCTTTTTAATGAATACAGATTTCCTTGCTCTTCTTACACTGCTTCCAAAGTCTCTCCATTGCTTGAATCTGAGTCCATTTCTTGCAGTGATGTTCCTGTTTCACAGTCTGTTCTTTTTCAATCCTTTGAGCAGCCTATCTCTACTGCAAACGGGAACTCATATACACTGGCGCCAGTGACTGAATCTGCTGACAGTTCTGCTTCATCAATTCAAGAGCCTGTTCGCACACATCCTATGAGAACCAGGTCACAAAATGGCATTTTCAAAACCAAAAAACTGCTCACAGTCACTAAACATCCAATTGAATCCTCTGATGAACCAACATGTGCCTCGAAAGCAATCAAGATTCCACATTGGAAAGAGGCTATGCTTGAGGAACTTCAAGCTTTACATCGCAACAAAACATGGGAACTGGTGCCACCACCTGCAGATCGCAATGTTGTTGGGTGTAAGTGGGTTTTTCGAGTAAAAAAGAACTCAGATGGAACTATCTCCAGATACAAAGCCCGGCTTGTGGCCAAGGGTTTTACACAAACAGCAGGTTTGGACTATCATGAAACCTTTAGCCCTGTGATTAAACCTGTTACCGTAAGATTAGTGTTATGCCTTGCAGTGACAAATGGATGGCCTCTACATCAACTGGATGTAAACAATGCTTTTCTTTAAGGTGATCTGAATGAAGAGGTGTATATGAAGCAGCCGCCTCTATTTGTTGACAAAGCTCGACCTGACTTTGTTTGTAAACTGCAGAAGGCACTGTATGGCTTGAAGCAGGCACCTAGAGCTTGGTATTGTGCACTCAGCACCTTTCTCAAAAGTTATGGTTTCATCAATTCTGCTGCAGACACATCATTGTTTGTGTTCCATAGAGATGGTATTTTGGCATATATGTTAGTATATGTTGATGACATTATACTAACTGGAAATAATGTTGAGTTTTTTAAGCAGTTTCATGCAGCATTATCTTCAAAATTCTCATTGAAGGACCTTGGTCAGTTGAATTACTTCCTTGGTGTTGAGGTTGAACATCTCAGTTCTGGTATTTTTCTTTCACAAAGGAAGTACATATTAGACATTTTGGATAAAGCAAATATGAGTGGTGCTAAAGCCAGCAATACACCAATGTCCACTACTACTTCCTTATGCTTACATGATGGTTCGGCTTCAGTAGATGCTCATCAATTTAGACAAATTCTTGGTTCCTTGCAGTATCTATCCTTAACAAGACCATACATTAGCTTTGTGGTCAATAGACTCTCCCAACTGATGCACAAACCAACTGAGAAACATTTTCAAGCTTTAAAAAGGGTTCTTAGATATTTGAAAGGATCTCTGCAGCATGGTATCCTAATTCAGAAGGAGGACAAACCAAACCTTAAAGCATATTCTGACTCTGATTGGGCTGGTAATCCTGATGATAAACGTTCAACCTCTGCCTATATTATCTATTTTGGCAATACACCTATTTCCTGGAGCTCTAAGAAACAGAAAACAGTGGCTAAGTCTTCGACAGAGGCTGAATACAGGTCAATTGCTCAAACTGTTTCTGAATTAACTTGGATCAAGTCACTACTTCACGAGCTGCATATTCCTTCTCTCCTTACTCCAGTACTTTACTGCGACAACCAAAGTGCAGTCTATACTTGTGCCAATCCAGTTTTTCACACACGCATGAAACACATTGCCCTTGATTATCTGTTTGTCAGAGAGAAGGTTCAAGCACGGGAGCTTCAACTTCATCATATATCCACTAAAGATCAGTTAGCGGATGCCTTGACAAAACCACTGTCCAATGATCGATTCCAAATGTTACTTTCCAAGATTGGTGTTCTTTATAGATCCACCATCTTGCGGGAGGATATTAGAGGGAAACAAATTTTCAAATCTCAAACTTAGACTAAGTCTTATCTCTTTAGATATGATCACTTTCTGTTATGTTTAAATACACTTTGTATACTTGTAAAACTCTATCCTGTATAACTATATAAGCTACATTATACACGAATACAAATCAAGTTCCTTTTCCTAAATTCTCTTCTAAAGTCTATTACCTTGATGGCATCTTCAAAATGTGTATTGATGATTTTATCAGTCACTGCAATGAGAAATATATGGAGGGGTTGTACAAATTTTTTGGTTCATCGCCTTTGAAGAGTCAGTGGAGAGTTTTATATGAATACATGAAGGAGCAAGGCTTGCTTGATGGAAGTTGTACAAAGCTAACAAATAAAATGATCTATCTATAACAATAGTATATTACAACTAAACCTCTAGTATATATATATACAAGACACAGTGTACTCACTATGTGAGTAGTTATTGGCAGTTTTTTTAATGGGTAATTTTTTAAAAATGATATAAATAAAATTTAAATATTTATAATTATTTTCTAATGGGTAGTTTTATTTAAAATGGATAGTTTTTATTTTGTTTTGAATTTTTAAAATCTGAGCCAACTCGTGATACAAACTCAGGGCTTGATTTTATAATTAGTATAGATATATTATTTTACTAGAACTTCTCGGCCGCGCTTCGCGTGCCGCTGTTTTATTTTATAAGTTCTTTTAAGAAAATTAAGTTAAGAAATGAAATTTATATATAATTTATAATTTATTTTATAGAATTGTTTTGGTAAAAAGAAATCTTCCATTCCTCCCATCTAATTAATTCGGTCTATAATATTATTTTTGACATTCATTGAACAGCAGAGAGGAAAGGGGATGAACCACTCCTAATTTTTCCAAAATATAATTAATTTGTTATCATAGATTCATAGTTTATAATTAATCTCTTAAATTAAATAAATTATAAATAAATAGATAAAGACTTTTAATTCAATAGGTAGGAAATTAAATATTGAATTAACACAAACATAATAAACAAAACATTAGGAAATTAACAATTGACACTTGTCAAAAAAACCAAACACCATGTGATGCTTAATGAGGGCCTTGCTCATAAGATTAATAGTAGGTATAATTTTCTTAAAATTTGTTGCTAACTTTGTATCACATCATATTGAATTATTATTATTTTTTTGAAATCACATCATATTGAATTATTGATGTGTCAAACATTTTTCTTTTAAAAGTTCTGATAAGGAAAGAATTTTTCTTTTTTCCAGATTTACTACTAGTCTTGAAACATATTTTGAAGGAAACAACAAAAAGTTTATTGACTTTTTTTCTTCTTTTGAGAAAAGACCTTTTTTCCTAATAGAAACTACATATTAATGGTAGATTTGGATTACCAATAAAAAAGTCCATTACTCATTAATTTTTCAGATTACCAAAAAAGCTTCTTATTTATGAACCACCGCCTCATTACTCATTAGTAATTAATTTTTCAGATTAGTAAAGTAGGTTCCTAGTAAGGAAAATACTAATCTAACCCCAAAAGAGAGAAAAAGAGAAAATCAGAAACGCGATCAAAGAAGTAGAAAATAGTCGTCTTTTGTCAAATATAAAAAGAAAAATTTTGGAAAATGGCTGTCCTTTTAAGGGAAAAAAAAAAAAAACAGAAGAATGGGAGAAGACGAGAAGACGAGAAGACGAGAAGACGAGAAGACTTGTTTTTAGTCAATCGGGGAAGATTCAGAGTCGAGATTCGAGACCCACATCAACTTTTGTTCTCTTTTTTTAATGTTTCTTCGTATCGTTCATTCATTTGATGTTCAAAAGCATGGCGGCAACGGCTATCTTTCCCTGTTGTTAAAGTTCTAAAAAAGTGTAATAAAGGTTTGATAATGTATGTTAGTGCTTGTACTACAGATTTCTAGCTCTGTTTCTGTTTTTTTGCTTTCGCATTTCCCCTTTCTTTGTAGCTAAGAAACCCCCAAAAATTTTTCACTATTTTTTATTTGTTTTGATTTGTGGGTTCTTATTTTAAAGGGTTTAAGCTGAAATGGGTTTCTAACTCTTTCATGTTTACTCAGCTATTCGTAGGAAAATATGGGTTTCATTGACACTGTGTTTTCGTGGTCTCTTGAAGACATCTTCAATGACAATCTTTACAAGGATCAGGTGGGTTTGCTTTGTCCTCCATTGTCATCATTCTTTAATGGTTGATGTTCTTTTACTCCTTTTTTATTCCTTAGAATATTCTTCATCACATTAGTTTGCATTCTTTTTAATGTCTTACGCTTTTCTAGATGTTGGTTATATATGGCATAGGTTGTGGAATGGAATGCTCTTGGAAAAATTGGTGTAGTAGTTAGAGAAATGTTTTATTGTATGGGTTTGGACCTCTTTTCCCTGCACAAGCCCATTTATGTGCTCATGCTTTTCAACCTCGTCAAGTTTTGTAGATATTAGTTATGGACTTGTGGCAGCATGCTAAAAATTTTGCATATTGTTTATGTTAGTGGTTGGTCAAGCATGACTGAAATTTGCTCAAACAAGGTAGAATAAGACTTGCGGAGTTTGCTGAAGGGCATTTGGACAGAAGATAGCTTAAGCATATATATGACTTTTGTTATGTTTTCTTGCAATTTAATTCTTCTGAAATTTTATCAATAAAATCATATGTTTGTATGCTTTTTGTATATGTCTGAATCAGTTGAGGCTGTATCAAGGGTTAAAGTTAAACACTTGTTACTTATCCTGCTTTCTGAACTAGTATGATATGTATAGTCTATTTACTATTTGGATTCACATCACTTGTTTGAATTTTTCTCTATTTCTAGATTGAGAAGATTCCAGTTTCATTTCAGTCCGTTGAACATTATTTTTGGTCATACTTTTTGCCACTTTTGGAAGACACAAGAGCAGCAATATGTTCCTCTATGGAAATTATAGCTAGGGCGCCCTATGCTGAAGTGACAAAACTTAGTGAGGCAAAGCCACATGGGGGATTATTGTTCGATGTAAATGTTGATTACTGGAGAAACAGGTTCAGTGATCGTGTGAAGGAACCATACAAAACACTGCCTGGGGATATTTTTATCATAGCAGATGCTAAACCTGAATCTGCATCTGATTTACAAAGGATAGGAAGGACCTGGACTTTTGCATTAGTCACTCGTATTTCAGAGGATGACGATGAGGATAATAGCTCATGTACTTCCTTCAAAGTGGAGGCACCAGAAGACATTGCATCCAAGTATGAGATTCAGAACTCACTTTATGTAGTTTTCTTGAGGAATGTAACCACAAACAGACGAATATGGAATGCATTGCACATGAAGCGAAACCTAAGGGTTATCAAAGAAGTTTTGCACGGTGGTACTGCGGTAAGTAATCATGCTACAGTTTTGAGATTTGCTTCTGTGATTTGGAATTATACTGGATAAGTGTTACTGCTATTTACCATATGTGGTTGCTTATGAGGCTAGTGCAATATTATTACACATCCAACAATACTTATTATTCTTTGCGTAACTATTTGAGACATTGCATATGTCCCACACTGTTAATGTACCATGAGTTTGCAACTTTTCAGTTTCATAATGTTATAAATCAGGTGTTTCATTTGTTTTCAATATAACTCCATAACCGAATCTTAGCTGTATTATAAATTGCTGTTATTTTGAGGAGCAATTTTGAGGAATTTATAGTTGTTCTAATCTTATATATTCGTGTGAATGAAATTGAATTGAAATTAAATGTTGTGTACAGGTAGAAGAAAGCTGCAGTCTCTGTTCCTCACAGATTGATGGAACATTGAAGGAGATTTTCCTGACAAGTTTGCTATCTCAACTGAATGAATCTCAAAGGACGGCAGTTTTGGCTTGTCTTAACAAAATGCAGTGTAACCACAAAGCTCATCTGGAACTTATTTGGGGGCCACCAGGAACTGGAAAAACTAAAACTATTAGTGTGCTGCTATATACTCTGTTGAAAAAGAAATACAGGACTCTCACTTGCGCCCCAACAAATATTGCAATTACACAAGTTGCTGCACGTGTCTTGAGGCTGGTAAAAGATGCTAGGAGTTCACACTCTTTAACAAATGATGCAGTTTGTTCTGTGGGAGACATCCTCTTATTTGGAAATAAAGAGAGACTTACACTTGACTCTGAGATTGAAGAAATATTTCTTGATTATCGTATCAAAAGGCTTACAGAGTGCTTAGGGCCACAGGGTTGGTGGCACTGTTTCACTTCAATGATTACTTTTCTTGAAGATTGTGTCTCTCGGTACCATATTTTCTTGGAAAATGAATCAATGAAAGAGAGGGAACATGATAGTGAAACTGAGAACCAAGACACAGATTGTTGCAGTGAAACTGAGTGTAATAAGGTGAAACACAAATCGTTTCTTGAATATGCAAGAGAAATATTTTCCTCTGCAGCACTACCCCTAAGAAGATGTGTATCAATTTTGCACACTCATATTCCAAAAATATACTTTCTGGAACATAATATCCAGGACTTTCAGGGTCTTTTTGGCATGCTGGATTCTTTTGAAACTTGCCTGTTTCTTGATGATGTAGCTTCTGAAGAAGTGGAGGAGCTCTTTTCACATTCAAAAGATGATAAATTGCTTCCCCACTATGCCGATACATCACTCATGTTGTGCAGAGTAAGAAGCCAGTTTCTTTCTGTTTTGAAAGCCCTCCGCGATTCTCTTAGTAAACTCAAACTACCAAGTGACAGGAACAGGGATTCCATAAGGCAATTCTGTTTTCAAACAGCTTCTTTACTCTTTTCCACTGCATGCGGATCATATGAACTCTATAAACTTGAAATGAAACCACTGAGTGTATTGGTAATTGATGAAGCAGCACAATTGAAAGAATGCGAATCGGCCATACCCTTGCAACTGCCTGATATAGCTCATTCAATTCTCATTGGTGATGAATGGCAATTGCCAGCTACAGTTATAAGTAATGTATGTAAATTATACTTGCTATGTTGTCTTCTTTCTCTCAAATTTTCTTTGCAATTTCCCCCCTCAACTACTTTTAGAAGAATTTTTAATAAAGATAATGTTATTTTTCTATAGGTTTCTTATGAAGCTGGCTTCGGAAGAAGCTTGTTTCAGAGGTTGAGTATGTTGGGTCACTCAAAGCACCTTCTGAATATCCAGTACAGAATGCATCCATCGATCAGTTCCTTTCCAAATGCAAGGTTCTATTATAACCAGATCCTGGATGCACCAGGTGTTAAGCATAGGAGTTATGAGAAACATTATCTTCCATGGCCTATGTTTGGTCCTTATTCCTTCTTAAATGTCTCTGGAAAAGATGAAGTTGATGATGTTGGATATAGCCATAGAAATATGGTTGAGGTAGCTGTCGTGCGGAGGTTAGTGCAAACACTTTACAAAGGTAATCATCATAAGCTTAATTTATAATCCCATAACTTTTTTCTCTAAGATATTGCTAAATATTATATCTTGAATTTACTGGCTTAAGTCTTTTGACTTCTACTGACTGACATTGACCTTTAATGTGATATTTCACTTTCAGTGCTGATAAGGCGTTTTTCTCTTCTCTTTGGTTTAAAATCAGGAAGCATCTCGTGTTTTATCAAATTCTTTTTCTTTTTTGGTATTAATTTGTTGCTTTTGCATACAGCATGGATTGGCTCGGGAGAGAAGCTCAGTGTTGGTATAATATCTCCCTATGCTGCTCAGGTTGTTGCAATTCAGGACAAACTTGGTGGGAAGTATGAGAACATTGATGGTTTTGGAGTGAAGGTGAAGACGGTTGATGGATTCCAGGGTGGTGAGGAAGATATTATAATAATATCGACTGTGAGATCGAATTGTTCTGGTGCAATTGGGTTCATATCCAATCCTCAAAGAACTAATGTTGCTCTTACAAGGGCTAGGTATTTTCTCAAAATGAACTTGTTTCTTCAGTTTTTGCATTTCTGTGATAAGTTGCAATCTGTTACTGGGTTTTCAATTCATTCCTTATCAGGCACAGCCTCTGGATTTTGGGGAATGGAAGAACTCTGGCCAAAAGTCAATCGGATTGGGAGGCATTAGTTCATGATGCAAAGTTGCGTCATTGTTTCTTTAATGCTGATGAAGACAAGGGACTGAAAAAAGCTATTTTAGATGCCAGGAAGGAATTTGATCAACTCAATGACTTGCTTAATGGGGATAGTGCTTTTTTCAAAGATACTAGGTGGAAAGTACGTAACTTATAATGGCTAAAACTTGTTTTTCAGGCTTTACTTAGTTTGTTTTTTGCCATTGATTTATATTTGGATTTTGTCTATTCAGCATGAAAACTTATGTTATCTAACATACTGTTGACGTTTCTTTTTATCATTATATTAGTTTATTAGACTCGATTAAAGATTGTGTATTTTATACCAAGTGGTAAAAATTATTTTGTTTTTGTTTCCCATGGGTTCAGGTTCTTTTCAGTGATAACTTTAGAATGTCTTTTGGGAAGCTGAAATCTGCGCAGACCAAGAAGTCTGTTTTGAACCTTCTACTAAAACTATCCAGCGGCTGGCGACCTAAGAAGAGGGATGTGGATTTAATTTGTGAAAGCTCTTCCATGGTCTTGAAACAATTTAAGGTTGGAGATCTTTACATAGTCTGCTCAATTGATGTAGTGAAGGAGCAGAGGTACACTCAGGTATTGAAGGCTTGGGATCTTTTGCCTTTAGAGGATATGGAGAGGTTGGTTAAGCGCCTTGATGGCATCTTCAAAATGTATACTGATGATTTTATCAGTCATTGCAATGGGAAATACCTGGAGGGGTATGTGATCATAATGGTATTCCTAACTTTATTTTTTTGTCCTTTTTTGATTATTGCGTTATACGGTATTTTATAAGCCCCTTTAAAAAGTTTCTATTTGTTGTTGAATCCAGGAATTTGGAAGTTCCCAAAATTTGGACAACCTCTTTTGATATTGTCAGGTATAGGACTCTAAGGCAAGATGAAGCTGAGAACAGTCCAAGTGGCAGTTCTTCAGAGGGTACATGCTACGTAGAGAATTCAAAAGTGAGTGAGAGCTTGCTGTTGATGAAGTTCTACTCTTTATCTTCGGGTGTAGTTAAGCACCTTCTTTCTAATGGGGATGGAAGAGAATTAGAGCTCCCATTTGAAGTGACAGACCAAGAACTGGAAATAATTTCATTCCAAAGAAGCAGTTTTATACTAGGGAGGTCAGGAACTGGGAAGACTACTGTGTTGACTATGAAGTTGTTTAAGAATGAGCAATTACACCATTTAGCAACTGAAGGTTTTGATGAAATCAACAACAATAACTCTAATGAAGTCTGGCAGGCAAAGAGAATCGTTGGCGGTGTTGGAGGGACTGAAGCAACCGGGTTGCGCCAGCTTTTTGTAACCGTCAGTCCTAAACTTTGTTATGCCGTGAAAAATCATGTGCTTCAATTGAAAAGGTGCGTTGGTACTGATGTACAATGGTAGCTTCATGGTACTATAAATACCTTTGTGCTTACAGTTGTCATAAAAATAAATATAATTTTATGAAAACAATGGATAACTAAGTTCTTAAGAATTCGCTTAATCAAATTGATGGTAAAATATTTCATATGTAGACAATAGAATGGAAATAAGTTTGTGCAAAGTGTTTTTCTGACTTTTTTTTTGTTTTTGTTTTTATTTTTAAATCTATGATAGGCTTTTGTATATATGTAAACATTGTATTGCCTAAATGAATAAAGGTGTCTGCTTGGACATGGTAAAGGGCAAAGGTTTCTTTATTCTGTGGTCTTGGTTGGTTAGAAGATTGTTGCAAGTTGCACAATTTTTTCTTATTTACATTTAATTTGCTAATTTATTAATAATCTGTAGTTAATTATTGTGGTTCTTACTTCTGATATAAATTGATTTGATCAACTTGTTATGTATTAAGCACTCCATTCAAGGCACTTTGTGCAAGTGCAGTATCTTTTTTTCCTGCTTTTCCTGGTATCACAGGCCTTGTGAAATATACAGGTTTGTCAGCGGAGGAAATTATGATCAAGAGAGTGCCTTGCAAGATGTTGATGATATTGATGGTGCTGCACAATTCAAGGATATTCCCGATTCATTTGTTGATATTCCTCCTAAGACATACCCTCTCGTTATTACTTTTCAAAAGTTTCTGGTAATGCTTGATGGAACGATTGGTAACTCTTTCTTTGAGAAATTCTATAATGTTTGGGAGCTAAATTGCGAAGTTGAAAATGCACCAATTTCCTTGCGACATTTTATAAGAACAAGGGAGGTAACCTATGAAAAGTTTTGTTCAATCTATTGGCCCCATTTTAATGCTAAACTGACAAAAAAGCTGGACTCATCCAGAGTTTTTACAGAGATAATGTCTCATATAAAAGGTGGCTTGAGATCAGGGAATTATTGTGATGGTAAGCTCAATGAGGAGGATTATGTCAAACTATCTGATGGTCGCTTGTCTACATTATGCAGACACTCAAGACACATGATATATGATATATTTCAAGATTATGAGAAAATGAAAAGAGAAAATGGTGATTTTGACATGGCTGATCTTGTAATAGATCTTCATCGTCGACTTCAAAATGAAGGGTATGAGGGTCACATAATGGATTTCGTTTACATTGACGAGGTGCAAGATCTTACAATGAGGCAGATTGCTCTTTTCAAGCATATCTGTAAAAATGTAAATGAAGGCTTTGTTTTCTGTGGGGATACAGCACAAACTATTGCCAGGGGCATTGACTTTAGGTTTGAAGATATACGCTCCCTTTACTACAATGAGTTTCTCTTGGAATCAAATTGTAAGGAAAATGATGGGAAAGGGGGGAAAGGTCAAATATCTAAAAGTTTTCACTTGAGCCAGAATTTTCGTACACATGATGGTGTTCTAAGGCTAGCACAGAGTGTCATGGACCTTCTTTACCGTTTCTTTCCATCATTTGTTGATATTTTATCCCCTGAAACTAGTCTTATATATGGAGAAGCCCCGATTTTGCTTGAGTCAGATAATGAAGAAAATGGCATCACAAGAATATTCAGCAACCGTGGTAATGTTGGGGGGCAGATGGTTGGATTTGGTGCAGAGCAGGTTATATTAGTAAGAGATGATGCTGCTAAGGATGAAATATTGAAGTGTGTTGGCAAGCAAGCTCTTGTACTGAATATAGTAGAATGCAAAGGTTTAGAGTTTCAGGTATGTGTTGTGTTGTTATATACTTATATTATCAAATGTTCTCCTTGTTTTTTCCCCGTAGGGTGCTTTTCTGTCTCCTTACTCCTTAGTGGTTCTTTTTTAAAATATAAATTGATTAATCCATGCCTCAACTAATTTTGTCCATTATATTTCTGTAGGATGTATTATTGTACAACTTTTTTGGTTCATCGCCTTTGAAGAGTCAGTGGAGAGTTGTATATGAATACATGAAGGAGCAGGGCTTGCTTGATGCTAGTTGGTCATTTCCAACTTTTAAACAGGCAAAGCACAACATTTTGTGTTCTGAGTTGAAGCAGTTATATGTTGCTATAACCCGCACCAGACAAAGGCTGTGGATTTGTGAAAATGAGCAAGAGCTTTCCAAGCCTATGTTCAACTACTGGAAGAAAAAGTGTCTTGTTCAAGTTAGGAAGCTGGATGATTCACTTGCACAAGCAATGCAAGTTGCAAGCAGTCCAGAAGAGTGGAAGAAGCAAGGTTATAAGGTTTGTTCTTGCCTTTTTTGAGGTGGTCTATAACTCATCTGTCTGTTCCTTTAGCAATTCTCACTAGTAATTTTCATTAACCTAGATTTAGTAATTTTTTGCTTAATCTATTTTAATCACTTTCATACATGATTCAAGCCATTTTAATGGGTTTTGGACCCCCAATTCCCACTAAAATTAATGTTTGTGCAAATGTAACAGGCTAACAGCTTTTTGTCCCGCTTACTTGTGTCCTGCAGCTGTTGCAACAGTGTAACTATGTGATGGCAACTATGTGCTTCGAAAGAGCACATGATATTTATGGGGAAAAACTGGCCAAGGCTTTTGGACTTACGGCAGAAGCTGATCGATTGCATGGGTTAAATCCTGAAAGGGCTTCTACTGCCAGGAGGCAGGCTGCTGAAATTTTCTATTCAATTGGCAAGGCTGAGGACGCTGCAGATTGCTTTTACATGTTGAAGGAGTATGAAAAAGCCGGTAAAATTTAACTTTTTTCTCATTTTGCGTTGTTTGTACAAGTCTAAACACAAACTTGAAGTGCTAAGATCTACAGCTCTGACATTCTATAATTCCTATATTTTGTTTGTGAAGATATTTCCTTTTTTTGAGTCTGTTAGTAAATTCTCAGTGTAAGAGAGAGAAAGATTCTATGATTGCAGCATTTTTAATTAGATGTGAATGCACTTTATATTTTCATTTATATAATGCGTTATATTTTAGAATAAAACATTCTCCATTTTATTTATTGGAGCAGGTCAAATTTATTTGGAAAAATGTGGGGAATCTGCTCTAGAGAGAGCTGCAGAATGCTTTCTTCTTGCTGGAAGTTACAAGACTGCAGCAGAAGTGTATGCTAGAGGCAACTATTTCTCAAAGTGCTTGTATGTTTGTACAAAAGGAAAACTCTTTGAAATGGGCTTGCACTACATTCAGTACTGGAAACAACATGCCAAAGCAGATGAAGAAATGGATCAAAGAAGTAAGGATATCGAGGAACTTAAGCAAAAGTTTTTGGAGAGCTGTGCACGTCACTATCATGAGGTTAATGATAAGACAACAATGATGAGTTATGTCCGAGCTTTTGATTCAATAAGTTCAATACGAATATTTTTGCAGTCCTTAGAGTGTCTTGATGAGCTTTTGTCAATGGAAGAAGAATCAGGGAACTTCTTGGAGGCAGCAAATATTGCAAAGTTGAGAGGTAAACTTCTACTTGGGGCTGATCTACTTGGGAAGGGTGGACAATTTGAGGAGGCAGCAATTCTTATTCTCTGGTTTGTGTGTGCCAACTCTCTTTGGTTAGTTGGGGGCACTGGTTGGCCATTAAAGCAGTTTGAAGAGAAAGAGAAGCATTTAATGAAAGCCAAGTCATTTGCAAAAAAGTTGTCAAAACAGTTTCACGGGCTTGTTTGTTCAGAGGCTGACATTTTACTCAATAAACCAAGCAACTTATTCTTGATGAAACAATATTTAAGTGCTTCTCAGAAACACAAGAGCATCAGAGGTGAAGTATTAACTTCTCGAATGATTCTTGATCATCACTTTCATCTAAATATCTCAAAGTACGAATGGACAGATGAATTGGTCTTGGATCTAAAAAGGAATTCAGAAGAGCAAATTTGTAATAACCAGGTTTCCACTGAGACACTTGTCTACTTCTGGAATTTCTGGAAGGATGAAATCATGAAGATATTGGAGTATCTTGATCATGCTGATACTGGTAATTATAGCATTTATGGAGAATTTTGCTTGAATTATTTTGGTGTATGGAGACAATTCAAGCATTCAAGTACTGTCTATCTTCTATTGAATTCTGAGGCTGAATGGCTAAGAAAGCTGGATGAAAAATATGTTTGTGGTGACCAGAAGCAGGATTCTATATCTCTCCATCAATTTGTTTCAGCAGCTAGGAGGTACTGGTGTTCTGAATTACTCTCTGTTGGACTCCAAGTTTTGAAAAAGCTGGAGGCTTTATCTAATCTCTCACACACAACTTCTTTGTCACCCTTCTGCCAAAGCAAGTCTCTTGCTCATATCTATGAGGTTGCTAGTTTTCTCTTGAATTCCAAGTTTCTGAACAACTGGCGTGCAGACAAGGATCTGATGAGATTTGTTCAACTGTCAACGAAGCATTTCTTCAGGTACATATTTCCTCTTGATTGGAGAGATTCATTGAGAGAGAACATGATCTCTCTGAGGGGAGCTGAAATTTCAAGGAATTTACTTGAAGAAGTTATATTGGAAAAGATCAGGTCAAAGAGTAGCTTGTCTTATGGGGAAACTGGAAAAGTGGCGTTGGTAGTTCTCGGTTCTGCTCAGCTTAGCAATGAGCTACATGGAAAGATTCTTGAGGGTTTGGAATGGAATATAGCATGGAAGAACTTCTTTCGATGTCTCATGGAGGGGAGAACTTTATCTTATAAGATTTTTTCTGAAAACAGAAGCTATGGTTATATCAAGGAAAGTGGGAATGACGAGCCAATAATTGTCAAGTTCCATGAAGCTTTAGAAGATGCTTATAAAGCTAACTGGCGCAGAATAGCTGATTATATGTCTCCAGAGTGTTTGTTGTATCTTGTTGAGCGCTATCTGTTTTTGTTGTCCTCCTTCAAGGGAATTATTACCACAACAGAGGCGACTTTTGTGGAATGGCTTATCTACCAAGATGGGATGCCAGCTTGCAGTGTGTCTGTTAAGGAGCAATCTTTGGAAGACATTCTTAACTTTGTGATTGATATGGTCCAGCATTTCCTTCATTATAAGGGAGAGACAATTGAATGGATCAAGAAATCTCATAGAAATAATGTGAAGGAGTGCCATTCGCTGCTGGTTTTGAGGTTGGTTGTCATTTTGTGCTTGCTTCATTTGAATTTTGGCAAGTGTACTGATTTACTTTTGGGCTTGCTGGGTCAAAATCATATTACCGGACTATTGCCCTGGGAATTTGTTGATACTCTTAGGAGAAGGCAGAAATCTATCAGTAGTCTAAATGTTTTTGCTGAAGCATTTAAAAAAATCAGAAACCCTCTCATAATTGTGAACCTTTTGGGAAACTGTCCTAAATTTCCATGCAAGGATGCTATATTTGTTGATATGAGTGTCAATCCATGCAAGGAGGAAATATTGAGATTGTTGTTCCCTAAAACTCAAAGTTCTCAACATGACAAAGGGAATAACTTTGTTCCGTCTCCAAGCTCCGGTTCTATTCCAGTTGATGACTTGAGTACACAGAATCAAAATGGCAGTGATGGGCTGTTTAACTTTGTTCATTTTTGGGAAATTGTTGAAGTATTAAAGGCACCTGGTGACATCAAAGACCAGTGTACATTTATGTCGAATGCATCAAAACTGAGGGTAATTTTTTTATAAGCATCCTTGTAACCTTGTTATATATAGAATAGCATTTTGAAATGCGTTGTTATTTTCCTTGTCCTAATTCATATTGCTAGTATTATTTCACTGTTTTTGTTATGGTTATTGTTATCTTGTCATTTCTTTACAATGTTTACCATACTTTTTAGGTGTACCTGGGAAAATGTATTTCCCTCCTCAATGCTGCAATAGAAGAATGTTGGCAAAAGAAACCTGCAGATAGCAAAGACAGCTACTTATCAAGGGAAGCAATCAGCATGCTCAATGAAATGGAGCAACTCCAAACTCAACTGGAACCGAGGTCGGTGTAATACATTCCTTTTCCATATACATTTCTATAACTCCATTTTTACACCATACGATAAGTAGTGCATCTAATTTTCCTTCTGCTTGTCCATTTTTACAGTGAG
Source organism: Corchorus olitorius (assembly GCA_001974825.2). Classification (NCBI taxonomy): domain Eukaryota; kingdom Viridiplantae; phylum Streptophyta; class Magnoliopsida; order Malvales; family Malvaceae; genus Corchorus; species Corchorus olitorius. The sequence goes on along the minus strand of AWUE01019628.1, from coordinate 37,524 downwards.
CTGATGAAACTCGAAAGTAGCATTTCGATAATTGGAGCCCTTTGTGAGGAGCTGCAATCAAGAAGGTCAACACTAGAGCAGCTATTGTTCCAGCAGCTTGATGAAAATCTTGTGTCTGATGCATCTGGTGGTCAATGTAATGTGCAAGAAGAGAGTGGCAGTAAGGCCGAGGCATCTAGTAACGGTAAGAAGCCAGCTCCGGAAGCTACTGTCACTTGCAAAACCCAGGGGAACACCAATAAATCCAAGAAAAACAAGAAAAATCGGGGCCGAAAACATAAGTAGATAGAAATCCAGAAATTATAGAGGGGTTCATAGAAGTTGAGTGCTTGTGTATAACATCTTTAGCTTGTAATATCAATGATCTTTTGCTGTTCGGAATTTAATCATAGAACTTGTGCTATGTCCTGAAAATATTTGTGTTCTTATGTTATGAACCCTCTGCATCTACTTTAATTTTGTATTATCCCAAATTGGGTGCAACAAACTGCTCGTTAACGTTGTATATGAAATTGCTACCCTCTCACTCACTCTGCCAACATTGATAGATTTTTTTATTTTATTGCTAATCAAAAGTAATTCAAAGGAAGTGATCCTTTTTTTTTTTTTTGCCCATCGAAAGTGATCCTTATCAAAGAAATCAAAATTAATAAATGAGATTCATGTAAAAACTATATATAATATATACTATAATAATAACTAAATAATAAATAATGTAATGTCAATATTTTCTACTACTAGTAGGCAATGATTTGGCAAATAAAACACGTAAAGGTTGCTATAACCGAGGAAAGAAGGAAAATTAGATAAGGGTTAAAGCATTTTTCTTATACTAATATAGTAGTAACTTCACGAGCAAAAACTAAGAAAATCTTCAGAAAGTTTATTCTTTTTGATTGGACGGAAAAGTAAAGTAGTACTTTCATATAAGTGACGAGAGAGAGAGAGAAGAGAGACAAAATCAAAAAAGAAATTGCTTGGAACTTCCCCAGAGAAAAAAGAAATGCTTTAATTTATCAACCTCTTCTACTTCTCCACGTCCATAGAAACAACTACTCAGAAAGTTGCTTTCTTGCCAAATCTTTTGAGTAGACAAACAGTTTTTTCAAGTTAGGGAAAAACAAATTAGTGTAAACATTACATGGTGGTGGAAATTTGGCGGTCCGTTGAAGTGAAAATAGGAAAAAGGGTTTACAGTATAGAGGAGATTTTAGTCAATCAAGGTAGCTAGGGAAGATGATTTCATAATACCCATTTTTCTTGTTTAAGTTCTCTTTGTAAGGTTTCTTCGTATATCAATATTGATTCGATGGTGAAAACTGAAAAGCATGGCAATGGAAAAAAATGGGTATTTTCATCTGTTGGTAAAGCCGTAAAGGCTTGGTAGTGTATAATAGAGCTTGTACTGCAAATTTTTTGGGTTTTTTTGCTTTCATCTTCTTCTTTCTTTGCAGCTAAGAAACCCACTTTTCTTACTTTTTTTCTTCTTTTGTTTTTTGTCATTTGTGGTTTGGTTTTAGAGGGTAAAAGCTGAAATTTGTGAACTTTCTATGTTTACTACAGATATTAAGAGGAAAGGATGGGAGGAACCCTAAGTTCTCCTGAGAAGAGAAACAATCTGGGTTCTTTTCAGTCATCAGAGGTAAATATGGAAGCCCAGAGTTCTAGTGAGAATAAGAAAGTAGTTGCTCTGGGTTCTTTTGATGCATCAGAGGGAAATATGGGAGCCCAAAGTTCTATGGAGAATGGAACAATAGAAAAGATGGGTTCTTTTTCTTCTGATGCAGTAGAGAAAAAGATGGGGGGTGATTGTTCAAGTGAGCAAAGGGATAGTACAAAAAATCTGGAATTTATTCCTACTGTGTTTTCATGGTCTGTTGAAGACATATTCAACGATAACCTTTACAAGGATCAGGTGGGTTTTCCATTTTTCCTCCATTATTTATTATCCTTTGAATCATGTTACATGTATGTTCTTTGTTTTGCTTATCGTAATTAGAAGAATTTCTTATTTTTATCGGATTATATTCTGTCAGCTGTTTGAATATCATGCACTTGCCTTGAATATATATATTGGATAAGTATATGTTCTGTGTGGTTCGAAAAATGTTTTCTTGCAAGCATTGGACTTCTGATTCCAACCCAATCTCATTGCTATAATACTAGCAAAGGGCTTGGGCCGGGCTTTGCACTGGGTTATAATTAGATAACTGATTGAAGTTTGCTAAAACATGCACAATCATTTAGTCTAGTGAATTTACATAAAACATTAGGAACATAAAAATCCTAATAATATAGTCATTTAGTGAGTTGTTGTACATTTGATAAAGTACTTTAGAGATTTAGATCGCCCATGACTTGATCTTAACTTACATATAGTAATTAAGCCAGAGAGCTGAGTAAAAATTGAACTTTACAGATATTTTTAAGGGTTAAGCTTGGTTTCCGAAGGTGGAAATATCCTTTAGCTTATTAAGTTCACTGTAGGAAATTAACCTCTTTAATAGAGCCAAAATTGAACTCATATGTTTCTCATGCATACTAGCTTCATTTTTTTCCTCCTTTTAATATCTAGCTTGCACTTACCACCTTAGAATTTCCATTTTGCAATGGATTCTGTCCTTGAGTTATTTGTTTTTGAATGCTGTGGAACATATATGGGAGGTTTTGTTACAGGCTAATATGCCCCAATGGCTGTTTATACATGCTTTGCACGGATTTGTCAGAATCAGCTGAGCTATCAACAATTAAACTCTTGTTTGTTTCTTTGTCTGCTTTCACAATTACTATAGTGTATTGACTGTTGATCTTGATCTCATATTTAGGTGGAAAAGATTCCAGATTCATTTGAGTCCACTGAACAATATTTTGGGTCATTTCTTTTGCCATTGTTGGAAGAGACGCGAGCAGCCATGCATTCATCTATGGAAACTATAGATAGAGCGCCTTACGCTGAGGTCACATATTTTGAGCATGTGAAACTACGTGGAACATCTTTTTTCAATGTGAATGTCGATGCCTGGAGAAACAGGTTTAGTACTGATCGTGGGAAGGAACCATACAGAACATTGCCTGGAGATGTTTTTGTCATAGCTGATGCTAAACCTGAAACTGCATCTGATTTACAAAGGGCTGGAAGAACCTGGACATTTGCATTAGTCACTAATATTTCAGATGATGATGATGAGTATAATATCTCATCTACCTCCTTCAAAGTAAAGGCACCAAAAGACATAGCTTCCAGGGATGAAAAGACGAAACCATTGTTTATAGTTTTCTTGATGAATATAAGCTCAAAAAGCAGGATTTGGAATGCATTGCACTTGAAGGGAAATCTAAAGATTGTAAAAGAAGTTTTGCACAATGTTAGTACTTCAAGGCTATGACAGTACAAAATTGTTGTTTTTTGTTGATCTTAATTTGAGGAACAATCTTTGACTAAATTATAATGTTGTATGCAGGTGGAAGAAGACTGCAGTCTCTGTTCCTCACAGGCTGATGGAACATTGATTGAGTCTTGTAGGACAAGTTTTCTAAATCAACTGAATCAATATCAAAGTGAGGCAGTTTTGGCTTGTCTGAGCAAAATCCAGTGCAACCATAAGTCTCATGTGGAACTTATTTGGGGCCCACCAGGAACAGGGAAAACTAAAACTGTCAGTGTGCTCTTGCTTACTTTTTTGAGAATGAAACATAGGACCCTCACTTGCGCCCCGACAAATACTGCAATTACAGAAGTAGCTGCTCGTGTCTTAAAGCTGGTAAAAGAAGCTAAGAAAGTAGGCTCTGTGGAAGATGGTCAATTTTGTTCTGTGGGAGACATTCTCTTATTTGGCAGTAGAGAGAGACTTAAGGTTAATTCTGAGATTGAAGAAATATTTTTGGATTATCGTGTTGAAAGGCTGAGAGAGTGCTTTGGGCCTCTGGGTTGGTCGTATTGGTTTACTTCAATGATTACATTTTTTGAAGATTGTGTCTCTGAGTACCATAGTTTCTTGAAAAATGATTGTGAGAAAGCGAAACTTAAATCATTTCTTGAGTATGCAAGAGAAAGATTTACCTCTATTGCAACACCTCTGAGAAAATGTGTCTCAAGTTTGACCACTCATGTACCCAAAATCAACTCTGGTGAACGTGGCTTCCAAGACCTAGAAATTCTTTTTGACTTGCTTGATTCTTTTGAATCTGAGTTGTTTCTTGATGATGTAGTCTCTGAAGAAGTTGAGGAGCTCTTCTTACATTCAAAAGATTATAAATTGCTCCCCCAAAATTTTACCATTACATCACTTGTCTTGTGCTCAGTAAGAGGCCATTGTCTTTCTGTTTTGAAAGTGCTCCGTGATTCGCTTAGTAATCTTAAACTACCAAGAGCGGAAAACAAGGATTCTATAATTCAATTCTGTTTTCAAACAGCTTCTTTACTCTTTTCCACTGCATCTGGTTCTTATAAACTCTATGATGTTGTAATGAAGCCACTTGATGTATTGGTGATTGATGAAGCTGCTCAGTTGAAAGAATGTGAATCAGCCATACCCTTGCAATTGCCTGGTATATCACATTCCATTCTTATTGGCGATGAATGGCAGTTGCCTGCTACAGTTCAAAGCAATGTATGTAAATATACTTGTGTTGTTGTCTTCCATTTCCACAAAATTCCTTTGCAAATTTACTTTTCTTCTATTTTTAGAAAAAAAAAGAAAGAACTTTATTGTTTCATATCTTATTATACATAGGTTGCGCATGGAGCTGGCTTTGGAAGGAGTTTATTTGAAAGACTGAAGAAATCCGGCCACTCAAAGCACCTTTTTAAGATTCAGTATAGGATGCATCCATCAATCAGTTGCTTTCCAAATGCAAGGTTCTACGATGACCAGATCTTGGATGCACCAGGTGTTAAGGATAACAGTTACGAGAAACATTATCTTCCATGGCCAATGTTTGGCCCTTTTTCCTTCATAAATGTCTATGGAAGAGATGAAGTTGAAGATGGTGGATATAGCCGTAGAAACATGGTTGAGGTAGCTGTTGTGCAGAGGTTGTTGCATACTCTATACAAAGGTAATCATCATGCTCTTTTGTAATGCAATAACCAGTATTTTGGATATTATATCACATAAATCTTGTGATATTTAATTTGGTGGCTAATGTTTTGACTTCTAATGACTGGCATTGGCGTTATTAAGGAGATACTACACTTTGACTGCTGAGGAGACCTCTTTTCTTCTCTTCATTTCGCAAAAGTATTCTTCTTGTATTTATTAGATTGACGTTTCCTCTGTACTCAGCATGGTGTGGCTCCAGAGAGAAGCTCAGTGTTGGCGTTATATCTCCCTATGCTGCTCAAGTTGTTGCAATTCAGGAGAAAGTTGGTCAGCACTATGAGAAAATTGATGGCTTTGCCGTGAAGGTGAAGTCAGTTGACGGGTTCCAGGGTGGTGAGGAAGATATTATAATAATATCAACTGTAAGGTCAAATAGGTCAGGAGCAATTGGGTTCTTATCCAGTCCGCAAAGAACTAATGTTGCTCTTACAAGGGCTAGGTATTTCCTTTGATTAACTTGATTTTCCTTCAGTTTTCCATGATAAGCTTCATTTTATTACTCTTTTAATTGTCTTTCTCAGGCACAGCCTCTGGATTTTGGGAAATGGAAAAACTCTGGCCACAAGTAAATCTGAGTGGGAGGAATTAGTTAATCATGCAAAGGCGCGTCATTGTTTCTTTAATGCCGAAGAAGACAAGGAATTGGCAAAAGCTATATTAGATGCCAAGAAAGAGTTTGATCAACTCGATGACTTGCTTGATGGCGATAGTGTTCTTTTCAAAAATGCTAGGTGGAAGGTATGTACATCATACTGTTTATAACTTGATATTTGTTTTACTTATTTTATCAAGTTATTTTTGTCACTATCACTTTATATTTGAGTTTCATATGTTAAACACTAATTACGTTATCTAACTTACTGGTGATCTTTTAGCTTAACTAATGAGACTCCATTGCAGATTCTGTGCATTTTACACTAAGTGGTAAAATTATTTTCTTTCTTTTCCATGACCTCAGGTTCTTTTCAGTGATTACTTTAGAAAGTCATTTGGGATGCTGAAATCTGTCCAGACCCAGAAATTAGTTTTAAACCTTCTGCTAAAACTTTCTAATGGCTGGCGACCTAAGAGGAGAACTGTAGATTTAAATTGTGAAAGCTCTTCTATGGTCTTGAAGAAATTCAAGGTTGAAGGTCTTTATATAATCTGCTCAATCGATATAGTGAAGGAGCAGAGGCAGAGGTATACTCAAGTTTTGAAGGCTTGGGATCTTTTGCCATTAGAGGATATTGAGAGGCTGCTTAAGCGCCTTGATGGCATCTTCAAAATGTATACTGATGATTTTATCAGTCTTTGCAATGAGAAATATCTGGAGGGGTATGTGACCGTGATGGTCTTCCAAACTTGTAAATTTAAAAAATCTGTTTCTAGAATACAAATGATGCTTTATATGCTGTTTTTTTTTTGTATTTTTAAAATATGAATGTTTTGTTTTCTATGCAGTAACTTACAAATTTCTTCATTGTTTTTACTCTGTATCTAGGGATTTGGAAGTTCCCAGAACTTGGTCAACCTCAAATGAAATTGTCAGGTATAAGACTTTAAGCCAAGATATAAGTGAGGACAGTTCAAGCCATGGTGCTTCTGATGGTAGATGTTATGTAGAGAACTCAAAAGTGCGTGACAGCTTGCTTTTGATGAAATTCTATTCTTTATCATCTGGTGTTGTAAACAGCCTTATTTCTGCTCCGGATGGAAGACAACTAGAACTCCCGTTTGAGGTGACAGATCAGGAACTTGATATAATTTTATTCCAAAGAAGCAGTTTCATACTGGGTAGGTCTGGTACTGGGAAGACTACTGTGTTGACCATGAAGCTGTTTAAGAAAGAACAATTACACCATTTAGCAACCGAAGGTTTGGATGAAAAGAACTCTAATGTAGTCCCTCCTGCAAGCAGAATTGTGGGTGGTGTTGGAGGGACTGAAGCTACTGTCTTGCGCCAGCTTTTTGTAACAGTCAGCCCTGTACTTTGTCATGCTGTGAAACATCATGTTCTTCAATTGAAAAGGTGTGTTCAATTATGATTTAAAATGATAGCTTTAAGTAGTATAATGAATACCTTTATGTTTGCAGTTGGAAAAAATAAATCTAAATTGTAGAAAGGATGGATATCTGGTGTGATTTGCTGCAGTCTTAGAATTATAGACTGAGACCCTATGAGACCCAAAAATGAAGCCATTCTGTTTCTCTTGAAAAGCTATGTATTACTGTTAGAAATTATTTTATGAAGTTAGTGATTAAATCATAGAAATGTAGTTAGGTTTCAAGAAGTGCTTCCTGTTGTAGTTTATTAACAAATTAAATTGTTTCTGAGATGCCAGAAAATCTAATTCATGATTAACGAATCATATCTAACCACTAGAATGGAATTTTTGAACTTCATTATTTTGCCAAGACGCTGAGAATCTTGTATATTAACTCTTGAGAAATTTTGAATCCAAAATAGCTAGCAATCTTTTCTGTATTTCGTTTGGATACCTAATATGTATTGTATTTTTATAAGACTTGCATGGTTTTCAATCTTTTAATAAGGATTACGTGCATAATTCCATCTTAAATGTTATATAGCATCCCTTGGTGCCAAAAAAGAAATGTTATAGCATCCCTAATTAAGGCATTTAAATCTATGATAATGTCCTCCTAAATTATTAAAGGTTTCTTCTTTGACATGGTAAAGTCCAGAGTTTTCTTCATGTCTGTGATCTTAGATGGTTGTGAGATTATTGCAAGTTGCACATTATTTTTTTAGTTTACAGATAAGTCAACTTGTTATCATGTAATAAAACACTCTATTCAGGGTACGTATTTTAGCTGCATGGATTTTTGTCATGTTTTTCCCGTGTCACAAGCCTTGTTATATACACAGGTTTGCCAGTGGTGGAAACTATATTCAAGAGAGTGCCTTGCAAGATGATGATGATATTGATGGTGCAGCACAGTTCGAGGATATTCCAGATTCCTTTGTTGATATTCCTCCTAAAGAATACCCTCTGGTTATAACGTTCCAGAAGTTTCTGATAATGCTTGATGGGACAATTGGTAATTCCTTCTTTAAGAAATTCTTGAATGCCAGGGAGCTATCAAATTGGGAAGTTGGAAAAGCACCGATTTTTTTAAGAAATTTTATAAGAACTAGGGAGGTAAATTATGAAAAGTTTTGTTCAGTTTATTGGCCCCATTTCAATGCTAAGCTGACCAAAAAACTTGACTCATCCAGAGTGTTTACAGAGATAATGTCTCATATAAAAGGTGGTTTGATATCAGGGTATGCTTGTCATGGCGGTAGACTTAATGAGGAGGATTATGTCAATCTTTCTGAGAGTCGGTTCTCTACCTTAAGTAGACATGAGAGACAGATGATATATGATATTTTTCAAGATTATGAGAAAATGAAAGGACGAAATGGTGAGTTTGATATGGCTGATCTTGTGATTGATCTTCATCGTCGATTTCAAAATGAAAGGTATGAGGGTGACCTCATGGATTTTGTTTATATTGATGAGGTGCAAGATCTCACAATGAGGCAGATTGCTCTTTTTAAATATGTTTGCAAAAATGTAAGTGAGGGCTTTGTTTTTTGTGGGGATACAGCACAGACAATTGCTAGGGGTGTTGATTTTAGATTTGAAGATATACGTTCCCTTTTCTACAATGAGTTTATTTCGGAATCAAAATGTAAATCAAACGATAGGAAAAAGGAGAAAGGTCAAATATCTAATACTTTTCAGTTGAGCCAGAATTTTCGTACACACGATGGTGTCCTAAGGTTAGCGCAGAGTGTTATCGACCTTCTTTACCGTTTCTTTCCTTCATTTGTCGATATTTTATGCCCTGAAACTAGCCTCATATCTGGGGAAGCCCCGATTTTGCTTGAACCTGAAAAGGAAGAGAATGCAAGTGCTGCATTATTCAGGTTCCTCGGTAATAAAACGGGAGATATGGTTGGATTCGGAGCAGAACAAGTCATATTGGTACGAGATGATCTTGCTAAGCATGAAATTATGAAGTGTGTCGGCAAGCAAGCTCTTGTTCTGACTATAGTGGAGTGCAAAGGTTTAGAGTTTCAGGTATGTGGTGTTTCATAGTTATTCTTGTATTTTGTTATTGTATATGATCTGCTTGTTTTTTTATCGTTGTAGTTTTCTTTTACTTTTTAAATAATTGCTTGTGCAATGTGCATTGATTTCTGTTTACTAGTTACTGTTTGCTCTTGTCAAATTCAAAACCTAAGATTGAGTTAGTTGGCTTGGCTTTGATAAAAAGATTCAGCTTACCCTCATGTGTTTGTGTGTTTGTTATATTTTTGGTCCATACTTGTCTAACTTAAAAGTGCTCTTTATCTGTCACACAAGTGTTTCTTTCTGAAATGTTTAAATTGATTCATCAATGTAAAAATTTAATTATTTTATATTATAATTCTGTAGGATGTATTATTGTACAACTTTTTTGGCTCATCACCTTTAAAGAGTCATTGGAGAGTTGTATATGAATACATGAAGGAGCAAGGCTTGCTTGATGCCAGTTGGTCATTTCCAAGCTTCAAACAGGAGAAACACAACATTTTGTGCTCTGAATTGAAGCAGCTATATGTTGCTATAACACGAACAAGGCAAAGACTTTGGATCTTTGAAAATGAAGAAGAGTTTTCCAAGCCAGTGTTTGACTACTGGAAGAAGATGGGCCTTGTTCAAATTAGGAAGTTGGATGATTCACTTGCGCAAGCAATGCAAGTTGCAAGCAGCCTAGAGGAGTGGAAGTCACAAGGTTATAAGGTTGGTTGTTGCTTTACTTGTCTATAACTCATTAGTTGTTCTTACCAGGCAATTCCGTTTTCTAATTTCCCTAACTCTTTTTTTCTTTTAATTAGTTAATCTATTGTTAATCATACCATGCATAATTCAAACCGAATCAAGGGTTTGGTTTGGCCATAATTCAAAGGGTTTAACACCCCCAAATTTGCGATGAATTGAAATTTGTGAAGTTGTAATAGCTCTCACTTATTTGTGTCCTGCAGCTGTTACGGCAGGGTAACTATGTGATGGGAACAGTATGCTTTGAAAGAGCACATGATACATATGGGGAGAAACTAGCCAAGGCTTTCGGACTTAGGGAAGATGCTGAACGCTTGCATAATTCAAATCCTGAAAGGGCTTCTTCTGCTATGAGGCAGGCAGCTGAAACTTTTTATTCCATTGGGAAGGCTGAGGATGCTGCAGATTGCTTTTACATGCTACAAGAGTATGAAAGAGCTGGTAAAATTCCCCCTTTCCTCTTATTACCTTGCATATATAGTGTTTTATTATTATGAACTGGAAGTGCTAGCAATCTACAGCTCTAGCATTCAGTACTTCCTATATTTATATAATATGATTTCTTAAGTGTTAAATAACTTCTTCCCAATTCCCATAGGGTAAAAATAAGAGCAAGAAAAAGATCTTTGATTGCTGCTTTGTAGTAGATGCTAATGCAGTCTTTTCATATCTCAAATTCATTATGTTTTAGAATATAACACTCTCCAAGCTGGTTCTTGATCATCGTATAGGGATGCTCTTTACATTGTGTTCATTATTGACCAAGAATATACAGTTATTTTTTGCTTTACTGTAGGATCAGTAATGATTTTTTATTTTATGTGCATATGTCTCTACCATGAATTTATGGAAATTCAGAAAGTAATGTTCTGAAACTGCAGGTGAAATTTATTTGGAAAGATGTGGGGAAACTCATCTAGAGAAAGCAGCAGAATGTTTTATTCTAGCTGGATGTTTTGAAGCTGCAGGTCAAATTTATTTGGAAAAATGTGGGGGATCTCATCTGGAGAAAGCTGCAGAATGTTTTTTCCGTGCTGGGAGTTACAAGACTGCAGCAGAAGTGTATGCAAGAGGCAACTATTTCTCCAAATGCTTGTCTGTTTGCACGAAAGGAAAACTGTTTGACATTGGCATGCAGTACCTTCATTACTGGAAACAACATGAAAATGCAGATGAAAAAATGGTTGAAAGAAGTAAAGACATGGAGGAATTCAAACAGAAATTTCTGAAGAGCGCTGCTAATCACTATCATAAAATTAATGATAAGAGTACAATGATGATATATGTCCGAGCTTTTGATTCCATGAGTTCAATACGAACATTTTTGCAGTCCCTAGACTGTCTTGATGAGCTTCTATGTCTTGAAGAAGAATTGGGGAACTTCTTGGAGGCAGCAAGCATTGCGAAGTTCAAAGGTGAAATTCTACTTGCGGCTGATCTGCTTGGAAAGGCCTCGCACTTTGAGGAGGCCACTACTCTTATTCTCTGGTATGTGCTTGCGAACTCTCTTTGGTTATCTGGGAGCATGGGATGGCCACTACAGCAGTTTGCAGAGAAAGAGAAGCTTCTAACAAAAGCCAAGTCATTTGCAATGAAGTTGTCAAACCAGTTTTATGGGCTTGTTTGCTCAGAGGCCGACATATTACTCAATAAGCCAAGCAACTTACTCTTGATGGAACAATATTTAAGTGCTTCACGGAGGCATGAGAGCACCAGAGGAGAAGTGTTAATGGCTCGCATGATTTTAGATTACCACCTCCATAACATCTCAAATTATGTATGGATAGATGAACTGATTCTTGATGTAGAAAGCTTTACAGAAGAGCAATTTTCTAACAACAGGGTTTCTGCTGACACACTGGTCTACTTTTGGAATTTCTGGAAGGAGAGAATCATGAAGATACTTGAGTCTCTTGATCATGCTGAAACCCAAGATACTAGTGATCACAGAAAATATGGAGAATTTTGCTTGAATTATTTTGGTGTTTGGAGACAGTTTAATAGTTCAGGCAATGTCTATCTTTTGCTGAATTCAGATGCTGAATGGCTGAGAAAACTGGATGGCAAATCTGTTCACTGCAATCAGAAGCCTGTTTCTATTTCTCTGCATCAATTTGTCTCGGCTGCAAGGAGTTATTGGTGTTCCGAACTACTATCTGTTGGCCTGCAAGTTTTGACAAAGCTTGAGGTAATCTATACTATCTCTTCCACAAATTCTTTGTCATCCATTTATAAAAGCAGGTCTCTTACCCATATCTATGAGATTGCCAATTCTCTTTTGAATTCAAAGTGTCTGATCAGCCAGAATGTCGACAACTTTGAGGATTTGATGAAATTTGCTCAACTGTCAACAGAGCACTTCTTTCATTACATATTTCCTCTAGATTGGCGAGACTCATTGAAAGAGAACATGATCTCTCTCAGGGGAACTGAAATCTCAAGGAATTTACTTGAAGAAGTTGTATTTGAAAATATCAGGTCAAAGAATAGGTTGTCTTATGAGGAGATTGGAAAGGTGGCAATGATAATTCTTGGATCTGGTCGGCTAAATGATGAGCTATATGGGAAGATTCTTAAAGGCTTAGATTGGAATATACCATGGAAGAATTTCATTGGGAGTCTCCAAGGGGATAATAGAGGTTCTCCCCCAGGTTCTGTAACTGGTCATTTCTATGAATATCTCGGGCCAGAATCAATAAGTAGACCTACTGCTGGTTATATTGAAGGCATTCGAAATGATGAGCCAATTGTTTTCAAGTTGCATGAAGCTCTACGAGTTACTTATGAAGGTGACTGGAGGAGTATATCTGATTATATGTCACCAGTTTGTTTCTTGTATCTTACTGAACATTATCTGGTTCTCTTATCCCACTTCAAGAGATTCTTTTTCACTACAAAGACTTCCTTTTTGGAATGGCTTATTTACAAGGATGGGATGCTCAGCTCAACTTCAAGTTTCATGGCTGGTAAGCAGCATTCTTTAGAGGACCTTGCTTCTTTTGTAATTGAAATGGCACAGCAGTTCCTCTACCATGAGGAAGAAACAATAGACTGGATCGAAAAATCTCATATAAATGCGATTGAGTACCATCCGCTGCTGGTTTTGAGATTGGTCGTCATTCTATGTGTGCATCATTTGAACTTTGGGAAGTGTCGAGACTTTCTTTTAGACTTGCTGGGTGAAAAGCATATTACAGAACTACTGCCCTCGGACTTCTGTGACGCGCTTCAGAGTTGGCTGAGAGCAGGTGATTGTCTGGATAACATAAACGTGCTTGCCCAAGCATTTAGAAGAATCAGAAACCCTCTCGTCATTGTGAGCAGGGGTGGAAATTGTCCCGTATTCACATGCTCGGATGCTATTTTTGTTGATATGAAAGCCGATCCATGCAAGGAGGATATGCTGAGAGTCTTGTTCCCTGAAACTGAAAGTCCTAACTGTTCCACCAGAATTATCAGTATGGAAGCTCCTAATCTTCGTGGTGAAGTACTTGCTCCTGCCGGTTATGATGAAGGGAAGAGCTCAAAGGTTGTTCCATCTACAAGCTCGGATTTGCTGGAAATGGGAATGTAATCAGGATTTGCTGAAGGGTTTTGGGGATGAAATCTGACCATGTCTCCAGATTTGCATTTGCAGCCTGGAAATTGGACCGAACTCCGTATATTTGCATATATGCAATATTTTGAGCTATAATTAAAAAGGAAGCTGCGGGGCAAAATACATTTTCAATCTTGTAATTTCATTTGCGTGCTGTTGAAATCCTTCAAAGCTTCCCTTTTTTTGGTACATATATATATCCTTCAAAGTTTTCACCTTTATATGAACAGGAAAAAGAAAAATTCACCAGTCATTAGGATACTCAGCTAAATGTTCTTTTGAAGATGATAATTCATCCAAAACAAAACTATTTATGTACTGATCTTGTATTTGATTTGACCCAAAAATTTTTTGGTGATTATTCATTTTGGACATGAAGAGTCTTTCTTCTTTTTCTCTTTTTTTTTTGGATAGAAGAGAGAGAGGTAATAACAACTGCATAAATTCATAATGATTCAACATTCAAAGATCAGTTGCTTGAACTTCCACTTCCCCATGCATATCAATGATGCTCTTATCCACCTCTTCCACTTCTCAACGTCCATGCAAACAAATAGTCATAACTTCATTGCCAAATCCTTTTGAGTAGACAAGTAGATTTTTCAAGCGAGGAAAAAAAAAGAGAGAGAGAAAAACCAGTAGAAACATTAAAAAGAATTTCAGGAAAAAAGGGTGGTTCTTTAAAGTGAAAATAGGCAAAAGAGTTAACAGTAAAGAGGAAATTTCTGTCAATATCAATGGTAGGGAAGATGATTCACTGAGACCCATTTTCTTGTTTAAGTTCTCTTTTTGAAGGTTGCTTTGGATCTTTCATTCGACTGTCAAAAGCATGGCAATGGATATGGAAATGGGTTTTTTAGAGGCCAAGAGAGAATTTGAAGGACTTGATGACTTGCTTAAAGCCGACGGTGATCTTTTCCAAAATGCTAGATGGAAGGTATGTAACTTTGACTGGTTACAGTTAGCTATGCGTTTTACTTGTTATTTTTGTCAGTATCAAATTATGTTTGAACTTTGTATTTTCCAACACCAATGGTTACGTTATGATCTAACATTAGGGGTTTTCTGCTAAAATCATTTTCTTCTAATTTCTATTATTATGGCAGGTTCTGTGCAGTGATGACTTTAGAAAGTCATTTTGGAAGCTGGAGTCTTCCCAGACCCAGAAATTGGTTTTAATCCTTCTACTAAAACTATCTAATGGCTGGCGACCTAAGAAGAAGAAAGTGGATTTAAAATGTAAAAGCTCTTCTATGGTCTTGAAGAAATTCAAGGTTGAAGATCTTTATATAGTCTGCTCAATTGATGTGTTGAAGGAGCAGTGGCAGAGTTATACTCAAGTTTTGAAGGCTTGGGATCTTTTGCCATTACAAGACATTGAGAGACTGGTTCAGCGCCTTGATGGAATCTTCAAAATGTATACTGAAGATTTTATCAGTTTTTGCAATGAGAAATATCTGGAGGGGTATGTGACCATGATCATCTTCCAAACTTGTAAATTTCAAATATATCTGTTTCTAGAATACAAATTTATGCTTTCTATTCTGAAATATAGATATTTTATGTTCTGTATGCTGTCATTAACAAACTCCTATATTGTTTTTACTCTTTTTTGTATCTAGGGATTTGGAAGTTCCCCAAACTTGGACAACATCATCTGACATTATCAGGTATAAGCAGCTGAACCATGATATAAGTGAGAGTGCTTCTGATGGTAGATGTTATGTAGAGAACACAAAAGTCAGTGAGAGCTTGCTGTTGATGAAATTCTATGCTTTATCATCCGGTCTTGTGAACAACCTACTTTCCGGTCGAGATGGAAGGCAACTAGATCTCCCATTGAGGTGACCGATCAGGAACTTGATGTAATTCTGTTCCAAAGAAGCAGTTTCATACTAGGCAGGTCAGGGACCGGGAAGACAACTGTGTTGACCATGAAGATGTTTCAGAAAGAGCAATTATACCATTTTGCAACCCAAGGTTTTGATCAAGTTAACACGAAAAACTCTAACGAACTGTATCAAGCAGCAAGCAGACTTGTGGATGGCGTTGGAGGAACTGATCAAGCAACCATATTGCGCCAGCTTTTTGTAACAGTCAATCCTTTACTTTGTCATGCGGTGAAAAATCATATTCTTCAATTGAAAAGGTGTGTTGGATGCTGACTTATAATGATAGCTTTATGGGAGTAGTATGAATACCTTTGAGTTTGCTGTTGGCATGTTTTATTTTTCCCCTTTTTTCTAACAAGGCTTGTTAAATATACAGGTTTGCCAGTGGAGGAAACTATATTTTGGAAAGTGCCTTGCAGAATGTTGATGATATTGATGGTGCAGCACAATTCAAGCATATTCCTGATTCCTTGGTTGATATACCTCCTCAGACATACCCTCTGGTCATAACTTTACAAAAGTTTCTTATAATGCTTGATGGAACCATTTTTCTTTGAGAAACTATTGGATGCTAGGGAGTTATTAAATTGGGAAGTTGGAAAAAGGCCGATTTTCTTATGGAATTTTATCAGAACAAGGGAGGTAAACTACGAAAAGTTTTGTTCAAGTTATTGGCCCCATTTTAATGCTAAGCTTACTAAGAAACTTGACTCTTTGAGAGTTTTTACAGAGATTATGTCTCATATAAAAGGTGACTTGAGATCAGGGGTCTCTTGTGATGCTACACTCAATGAGGAGGATTATGTCAATCTTTCAGAGTGTCGAATCTCTACCTTAAGTAGAGATGAAAGACAGATGGTACATGCTCTTTTTAAAAGTTATGAAAAAATGAAACAGCAGAATGATGAGTTTGATATGGCTGATCTTGTCATTGATCTTCATCACCGATTACAAAATGAAAGGTATGAGGGAGAAATAATGGACTTTGTTTATATTGATGAGGTGCAAGATCTCACAATGAGGCAGATTGCTCTTTTGAAATATGTCTGCAAAAATGTAAGTGAAGGCTTTGTTTTTTGTGGGGATACTGCACAAACCATTGCCAGGGGTATTCACTTTAGATTTGAAGATATACGTTCCCTTTTCTACAAGCAGTTTGTTTTGGATTCAAAATTTAAAGCAAACAATGGGGAAAAGGGAAAAGCTCAAATATCTAATCTTTTACAGTTGAGCATGAATTTTCGTACACATGATGGTATACTAAGGTTAGCTCAAAGTGTGATCGACCTTCTTTACCATTTCTTTCCTTCATCTGTTGATATTTTATGCCCTGAAATCAGTCTCATATATGGAGAATCCCCTATTTTGCTTGAACCTGAAAATGGAGATAGTGTAATTTCGACAATATTCAAGTTCCTTTGTAAAGATTTGGGAAATACGGTTGAATTTGGAGCAGATCAGGTCATTTTGGTACGAGATGATCCTGCTAGGAATGAAATTATGAAGTATGTTGGCAAGCAAGCTCTTGTGATGACCATAATTGAGTGCAAAGGTTTAGAGTTTCAGGTATGTGGTGTTTCACAGTTGCTCTTGTATTCTGTTATCTTTGATCTTGTGTTTGTCCCTGTAGGTCTAGGACTTTATGTTTTTTTGTTAATTTTGCCTTCTTTATAAGTTCAGAACCTAATAGTTGGCTGTCTTGGCTTTGCCAAAATGATCTAGTCTGTTGATTTTTATATGGTCCACATGTCTCCGTTAGAATATAATTGTAATCATTATTCAACATAACCGTGCCCTTTTCTCTTTTTCCGAAGTGCATGTTTCTTAGAATTTTAAATTGATTCAATAAATTGGAAATTTATTTCTTGTAAATTATATATCTGTAGGATGTATTACTGTACAACTTTTTTGGCTCATCACCTCTAAAGGGTCAATGGAGAATTGTATACGAATACATGAAGGAGAAAGGATTGCTTGATGCCACTTGGCCATTTCCAAGTTTCAAACTGGAAAAACACAACATGTTGTGCTCCGAATTGAAGCAGCTATATGTTGCAATAACACGAACAAGGCAAAGACTGTGGATTTGTGAAAACGAGGAAGAGTTTTCTAATCCGGTGTTTGACTTCTGGAAGAAGAAGTGCCTTGTTCAAGTCAGGAAGCTGGATAATTCACTTGCACGTTCAATGCATTTACCAAGCAGCCTAGAGGAGTGGAAGTCACTAGGTTATAAGGTTTGTTCTTGCTTTACTAGGTGGTCTAGAACTCTTTAGTTGTTCTTGCCAGACTTTTGTTTTTTGCTTTATCTATTGTTAATCATATTGATATATTTCAAACCAAGGGTTTTATTCTGGCCATAATTCAAGGCAGCTAAGATGTAATAGCTCACACTCATTTGTTTTCTGCAGCTGTTGCAGCAGCGTAACTATGCAATGGCAACAGGATGCTTCGAAAGAGCACATTGCACTTACGGGGAGGAACTTTCCAAGGCCCTTGGACTTAGGGCAAATGTTGACCGCTTGCGTGGTTTAAATCCTGAAAGGGCTTCTTCTGATTGGAAGCAGGCTGCTAAAATTTTTTATTCCATTGGCAAGGCTGAGGAGGCTGCAGATTGCTTTTACATGTTAAAGAAGTATGAAAAAGCAGGTAAAATTCCATTCTTGCTCTTATCACATTAAGTATATTCGGGTTTTTTTTTCATCTCTACTGTTGGATTATGAATGAGTTCATATTTTTTTGTGCATATGTCTGTACAAGTTTTAATGGACATTCTGAAAGTTATTATTGGAAATTGCAGGTCAAATTTACTTGGAAAAATGTGGGAAATCTGCTGTGAAGAGAGCTGCAGAATGTTTTTATCTTGCCAAATGTTTTGAAACTGCAGGTCAAATTTATTTGGAAAAATGCCATCCTGCGCTGCCAGAACAAGCAGCAAAATGTTTTACTCGTGCTGGACGTTTTGAAGCTGCAGCTCAAATTTATCTGGAAGAATGCCATCCTGCAATGCCAGAACAAGCTGCAAAATGTTTTACTCGTGCCGGACGTTTTGAAGCTGCAGGGCAAATTTATTTGGAAAAATGTGGGGTATCCGCCCTAGGGAAAGCAGCAGAATGTTTTCACCTTGCTGGGAATTACAAGACTGCAGCAGAAGTGTATGCAAGAGGCAACTATTTCTCAAAATGCTTGTCTGTTTGTGAAGAAGGAAAACTCTTTGAGACTGGCTTGCAGTACCTCAAGTACTGGAAACAAA
Organism: Corchorus olitorius; assembly: GCA_001974825.2. NCBI lineage: Eukaryota > Viridiplantae > Streptophyta > Magnoliopsida > Malvales > Malvaceae > Corchorus > Corchorus olitorius. Next base: position 18,868 of record AWUE01019628.1, on the reverse strand, counting down.
ATGAAAATTCAGATAAAAGATTGGCCAAGGGTGAAGACCTCGACAAACTTAAACAAAGTTTTCTTGAGAGCACTGCACTTCACTTCCATAAGATTAATGATGAGACAACAATGATGAATTATGTCAGAGATTTTGATTCTATGAGGTCAATTCGAGCATTTTTGCTGTCCTTAAATTGTTTGGATGAGCTTCAGTCGCTGGAAGAAGAATCAGGGAACTTCTTGGAGGCAGCAAACGTTGCAAAGCTGAGAGGTAAATTTCTACTTGCAGTTGATCTGCTTGAACAGGGTTCTTACTTTGAGGAGGCCGCAAATCTTATCCTCTGGTTTGTGTTGGCACATTCTGTTTGGTTAGCTGGGAGCAGAAGATGGCCATTAGAGCAGTTTACAGAGAAAGAGAGCCTTCTAACAAAAGCCAAGTCATTTGCAAAGATGTCATGCAACCAGTTTTACGGGCTTGTTTGCTTAGAGGCTGACATTTTACTAAATAAGCCAAGCAACTTATGCTTAATGAAACAATATTTAAGTGCTTCACAGAGGCAGGAGAGCATCAGAGGAGAATTGTTAACGGCTCGTATGATACTAGATTATGTACAGATAGATGAATTGATATTTGATGTAGAAAGCTATTCAGAAGAGATGATTTCTAATAACCCGGTCTCCGCTCAGACGCTGGTCTACTTTTGGAATTTCTGGAAAGATAGAATCTTGAAGATACTTGAGTTTCTTGATCAAGCTGAAATCTTTGGCCAAAAACAGAAAATAAATCATGCCAAATATGGAGAATTCTGCTTGAATTATTTTGGTGTGTGGAGACAGAGAATTAATTCAAAAATGGTCTTATTTTCATTGAATTCAGATGTTGAATGGCCGAGCAACCTGGCTGGCAAATATGTTTGCAATAATCAGAAGCCGGTTTCTGTTTCTCCCCATCAATTTGTCTCAGCTGCAAGGACTCATTGGTATTCTGAACTACTCTCAGTTGGCCAGCAAGTGTTGACAAAGCTTGAGGCATTCTATAATATCTGTTGCAGAAATTCTTTGTCATCTTTCAATGAATGCAGGTCTCTTACTCATATCTATGAGGTTGCCACTTTCCTTCTGAATTTAAAGTGTCCGAAGAGCCAGCATACCAACAAGGATTTGATGAAGTTTGCTCAACTCTCGACAAAGCACTTTTTTCATTATGTATTTCCTCTTGATTGGCGAGACTCATTGACAGAGAAAATGATCTCTCTCAGGGGAGAGGAAATTTCAAGGAATTTACTTGAAGAAGTTATTTTTGAAAGGATCAGGACAAAGGATAGCTTGTCTTATGAGGATATTGGAAAGGTGGCATTGGTAATTCTGGGATCTAGTCACCTAAATGATGATCAATATAGGAAGATTCTTGAAGGTTTGCAATGGAATAAAGCATGGAAGAATTTTATTCGGCGTCTTGAAAAGCATATAGATTCTTTCCCAGTTTCCAAGTTTCATGGAGCCCTGTGTGATGCTTATCAAGCTTACCAGAGGGATATATCTGATTTTATGTCACCGCTTTGTTTCTTGTATCTTGTTGAGCGCCATCTGTTTCTGGTATCCCACTTCAAGGGATACTTCTTCACCACAAAGACCACTTTCGTGGAATGGCTTATCTACCGGGATGCAGTGCCCAACTCAGCAACAAGTATGCAGCACTGTTTGGATGACCTTCCTTCTTTTGTAATTGACATGGTCCAGGAGTTCCTCAATAATGAGGAAAAGACAATAAAATGGATTGAGAAATTCCATAGAAATGTGAATGAGTACCATTCACTACTGGTTTTGAGATTGGTCGTCATTTTATGTCTGCTTCACTTGAATTTTCAACAGGGTCTCAGTTTGCTTTCTGACTTGCTGAATAATAAACATATTTCAGAGCTACTGCCCTCGGATTTTTATGATGCTCTTAAGAGTTGGGTGAAGGGTAATTGTATGAATAATCTATATGTGCTTGCTCAAGCATTTGAAAATATCAGAAACCCTCTCATAATTGTGGGCATGGGGGCAAATTGGCCTTATTTGCATGCTCAGATGCTTTTTTTGTTGATATGGAAGCCAATTTATGTAGGAAGGATATATTGAGAGTCTTGTTTCCTAAAACTGAAAGTCCTCATGCCAGAATTATTGATGTTGAAGCTGCTAATTTTTGTGAAGTTCTTACTCCAGCCAATTGTGTTCCATATGAATACTCCGATTCTTTGCCAGATGAAGACTTGAATACGAAGAACTCGAATGACTTTAGCATGCAGGTTAACCTTGTTCAGGTTTGGAAAATCGTTGAAGCATTACAGGCAGTGGATGACATAAAAGATGAAAGTACTGATATGTAAAATGCTTCGATAATGAGGGTAATTGCTGCAACTTATAATAAGCATGTAATAAGAGTAACTTTTTCAAATTCCTTCATGTCTTCCTTGTTGGAAATGCTGCCAGAGTATTGTTTTCACCGAATTATAATGGTGTCTCAGTGTTATCTCATATCACTGCGTTGTACTTTTCAGGTGTACCTAGCGAAATGTATTTTTCTCCTCATTGCTGCAAGAAAAGGTTGTTTGCAGACGGGACTTGCAGGTAGTGAAGAGTACTTTGCAGAGGAGGTAATAGACTTGCTCCATAACATGAAGCAACTCCAAACTTACTGGAACCAAGGTCAGTTTCATACATTTCCTTTCCTACATGTACAGTTGAAAGACTTCATTTCTATACAACATATTATTATTGCACAATTCCTTTTAAGTTCTTTCTGCTTCTCAATTTTCTCTTCAGAGCCCTGAAACTTGAAAGTAGTATTTCAACACTTAGAGCCCCTTGCGAGGAGCTGCGTCCTAGAAGGTTAACATTTTGAAGCAGGATGAAAATCTCATGTCTGAGGAATGTGGTGGCCTAGGTGATGTGGGAAAGAGAGTTGCAGGAAGGCTGATGAACAAAGTATGGGGCTATGGGCAAAAATTCAGCCCCAGAAGCTACTGTAAATAGATATTAATGAAAGTTATCCTGGAACTTGAGCTTTAACTTGGAAATATATTTCTGTTCTCATCTTATCAGGAACAAATGCATCTACTTTGAACTGTGTTTGCACCAAATTGCCCAATGTTGTTTATAAGTGCTAACTCTCACTAAGCAAATTACATTATGCTGCATCTTAAGAATGTGATGAAGCTCAAAATATCCCCAACATAAATCATCCATCCATAGCATCATTCCAAACAAATCTGCAACCATGCTGGTAAACTAATGAAACTGAGGAGAACAATAAAGAAGAAGAAATAAAAAACCATCAATTTGAGCTCATTATTGAAGCCATTGGCTAAAGTGTCAACACACAACAACTATATTTCTTTGTAACAAAAAGCTCTCATCTTATTTCTGTTAAGTATCCTCTGAATATCTTGATTCATGCCGAAATCCAAGGGACTAGTGATAATGGACGATATGGAGAATTCTGCTTGAATTATTTTGGTGTGTGGAGACAGTTTAATGATTCAAAAACCGCCTTTCTTTTGCTAAATTCTGATGCTGAATGGCCGTGGAGAAAAGTGTTTGGCAACAAAGCACTTCTTTCGGTACATATTTCCTCTTGATTGGAGAGACTCATTGACAGAGAATATGAATCCATAAAAGGAGAGGGGAAGAAACAACAATTGCAACCTTCCATACTCTCCCTAATGTGTTACAATATCGACTCAAATCAGTCCCTAGTCCTAACTTTTTAATTTAGTTAATTAAGTCCCTAATGTTACAATATTATCAAATCAAATCAGTCCCTGGTCCTAACTTTTTAATTTAGTTAATTAAGTCCCTAATGTTACAATATTATCAAATCAAATCAATTCCTGGCGTCAAATTGAGAGCCTAATAAACCCTAAAACGATCGGAACTAAATCGCCAGGGACTTAAATTGACTCTAAAACTTTAGGAACTTAAATTGACTTTAGAGACTTCCGTTACGTTAAGGAGCGATTTAACCAATAACAGAAGTACATAGATATCAGATTGTCAATAAAAGTATATTTAGCAGAAACTATATTTAGCATTAGAAAACCACCACACTTCACCAATGTTCAATATATCTTATCTTATATACTACCATAAAAAATACGAACTCAAAAATTTTAATTGGGAAATTTCATAAACGCCTTTAGCATTATTGTATAATAATTTTTTAATAAGTATATTCTATTTAGTCATTTAGCTTTTTTTTTAGTTGGTTAATTCAACTTCTTTATTAATTATGGAAAGATAATTTAAATCCAATATTTAAATTTTTTTTAATTATGGAAAGATATTAATAATCCATTATAATTGTAATTAATAATTTATTCTTTTTTAGGAGATTAATAATTTACTTCTAATAATTATTTTTAGATTATAATATATTTAATTATAATATTATTATTTATAGTCATGAAACTTTTTATTTAATTATGTAAAGATATTATAAATACAAAATATAATTATAATAATTTACTCCCCATAATTATTTGGAATACTTTTTATTTATAACTTATATTTATTTAATTTAAAGAAATTATGGGCATTACGGAAAAAAATTAGTTTAATACTTTACATGTTTAAACATATTGGACTTATGCCGAGGTTGTCAAGATTAAAGTTTCCTATGCCAAGGAAAAAAAATTGCTGGCTTACTTTCGTTTGCCAAGTTTCCCACGATTATAATTGGGTGATTTTCCAAAGCAGTGTTTCAATATTCTATCAAAAAAATAAAAAAAAATTGGTTTAATACTTTACATCATCTAACCAAATCTCAGCAACATTAGATTTAAAAATTTGTTTCGATTTAATTAGAAATTAATTTAGAAAAAATAAGAAATACGATATTAAAAGCGTAAAAAGCCCTCCAATCTTTTTGGCGTTGAATTATATATTTTTTCTAGTATTTTAGCCAAACATTGAGGAGAAATCTTTCGGGTCATTTTTTGCAAAATTTTTACCGAAATCATGTACTAACAAACCATCACGGTTTTTGGCTAAAAATGCGTTATGGGGACCTAGCTAAATTTTGCATGATTTTTAGCTCCGAGATTAGTTGAAATATCTATATTCATCTAATCAAATCTCACCCACATCAGATTTAAGGATTTTTTTTTTTTACGAGCATCTGAATCTTGTATCAATTTAATTAGAAATTAATTTGGAAAAATAGGAAAAAATGATATTAGAAACGTCAAAAGCCCTTCAATATTTTTGGCGATGAGTTATATATTTTTTATGAGTATTTTATCCAAAAATTGAGGAAATATCTTTCGGGTCATTTTGTACAAAATTTTAGCCGAAATCGTGTAATAACCATCACAGTTTTTGGATAAAAAAGCGTTCTGGGGCCCCGTCTCAGTCTTGCATGATTTTTGGCGCGAAGACTCCTTGAAATATATATATATTCATCAAATAAAATCTCAGCCACATTGGATTTGAAAATTTGTTTTTACAAGCATCTAAATCTTGTTTCGATTTAATTAAAAATTAATTCAGAAAAATATGAAAATGATATTAAAAGCGTGAAAACTCCTCAAATCTTTGGCGTTAAATTATATATATTTTATGAGTATTTTATCCAAAAATTGAGGAAAAATTTTTCGGGTCATTTTTTTGTAAAATTTTAGTCAAAATCGTATACTAACCATCACGGTTTTTGACTAATAATGCGTTTTGCGGCACCAGCTCAGTTTTGCATGATTTTTGGCGCCGACACTCCTTGAAATATCTATATTCATCTAATAAAATCTTAGCCACATTGCATTTAAGATTTTCTTTTTTATGAGCATCTGAATCATATTTCGATTTAATTAAAAATGAATTTAGAAAAAATATGAAAAACGATATTAAAAGCGTCAAAAGCCCTTCAATCTTTTTTGCGTTGAATTATATATTTTTTTATGAGTATACAAAATATCTTTCGAGTCAATTTTTGCTAAATTTTGGCCGAAATCGTGTAATAATCATCACGGTTTTGTGGCTAAAAACGCGTTCTGGCGCCCATTTCAATTTTGAATGATTTTTCGCGCTGATACTCCTTGAAATATTTATGTTTTTATAAGGATCTGAATCATGTTTCGTTTTAATTAGAAATTAATTCGGAAAAAAATAGGAAAAACGGTATTGGAAGCGTGAAAAGCCCTTCAATCTTTTGGCGTTGAATTATATATTGTTTATGAGTATTGCAACTAAAAATTGAGGAAAAATATTTCAGGTCATTTTTTGCAAAATATAAGCCGAAATCGTGTAACATCACTCTTTTTTTTTTTCAATAAACGCGTTACGGGACCCCGGGTCAGTATTGCATGATTTTTGGTGCCAAAACTCCTTGAACTATCTATATTCATCTAATCAAATCTCAGCCATATTGGATTTAAGGATTTGTTTTTACGAGTATCTAAATCTTGTTTCGATTTAGTTAGAAATTAGTTCGGAAAAGGTAGGAAAACGATATTAGAAGCGTAAAAAACCCTTCAATATTTTTGGCGTTGAATTATATATTTTTTGATGATAATTTGGTAAAAAATTGAGGAAATAACTTTCGGGTCAATTTTTGCAAAATTTTAGCCAAAATCGTGTAATAATCATCACGGTATTGGGCTAAAAATGCGTTTCAGGGCCTCGAGTCAGTTTTGCATGATTTTTGGCACTAAGACTACTTGAAATATCAATATTTATCTAATCAAATCTCAGCCACATTGCATTTAAGGATTTGTTTTTACGAGCATGTGAATCTTATTTCGATTTAATTAGAAATTAATTCAGAAAAAATATGAAAAGCATGAAAAGTCGTCCAATCTTTTTGGCGTTAAATTATATATATTTCATGAGTATTTTAGCCAAAAATTGAGGAAAATATTTTTTGTCCAAAATTGAGGAAAATTTTTTCTGGTCATGTTTTGCAAAATTTTAGGCGAAATCGTGTACTAACCATCACAGTTTTTTTGCTTAAAACGCGTTTCGAGGCCCCGACTCAGTTTTGCATGATTTTTGGCATCGAGGCTCCTTAAAATATATATATATTCATCTAATCAAATCTCATACACATTGCATTTAAAGATTTGTTTTTACGAGCATCTGAATCTTGTTTCGATTAATTAAAAATTAATTTTTAGAAATATATGAAAAAGGATATTAAAAGCGTGAAAAGTCCTCCAATATTTTTGAAGTTGAATTATATATATTTTATGAGTATTTTAAACAAAAAAAATTGAGGAAAAGTATTTTTGGTCAACTTTTGCAAAATATTAGTCGAAATCATGTACGTTAGTCGAAATCATATTTTTTTTTGGCTAAAAACGTGTTCCAGGGCCCCGGTTCAGCGTTGCATGATTTTTTGCGTCGAGACTCCTTGAAATATATCTAAATTAATCTAACCAAATGTCATCCACAATGGATTTAAGGATTTGTAAAACAAGTATTTGAATCATGTTTCGATTTAATTAACAATCAATTCGAAAAATAATAGGAAAAACGATATTAGAAGCATGAAAAGCCCTTCAATCTTTTTGGCATTGAATTATATAATTGTTATGAGTATTGTCGCTAAAAATTGAGGAAATAACTTTCAAATCAAGTTTTGTAAAATTTTAGCCGAAATCGTGTAATAATCGTCACGGTTTTTGGCTAAAAACGCGTTCCGGGGCCCCATCTAAGTTTTGCATGATTTTTGCCATCAAGACTCTTTGAGATATCCATATTCATCTAATCAAATCTTAGTTACATTGGATTTAAGAATTTTTTTTACGAGCATCTGAATTTTGTTTCGATTTAATTAGAAATTAATTCAGAAAATATGAAAAAACGATATTAAAAGCGTGAAAAGTCCTCCAATATTTTTGGCGTTCAATTATATATATTTTATGAGTATTTATGCCAAAAATTAACTGAAAATTTTTTCAGGTCATTTTTTGCAAAATTTTAGAAGAAATCATGTACTAACATCACGGTTTTTTGCTAAAAACGCGTTTCGGGACCCCAGCTTAGTTTTGCATGATTTTTGACGCCGAGACTCCTTGAAATATCTATATTCATCTAATCAAATCTCAGCCACTTTGATTTTAAGCATTTGTTTTCACGAGCATCTGAATCTTGTTTCAATTTAATTAGAAATTAATTCAGAAAATATGAAAAACGATGCTAAAAGCGTGAAGAATCATCCAATCTTTTTGGCGTTTAATTATATATATTCTATGAGTATTGTGGCTAAAAATTGAGGAAAAATATATCGGGTCAATTTTTGCAAAATTTTAACCTAAATGGTGTACCATCACAGTTTTTTTGGCTAAAAACGTGTTCTGAGACCTCGGGTCATTTTTGCATGATTTTTTTTGTGGAAACACTCCTTGAAATATGTATATTCATTTAACTAATTCTTAGCCACATTGGATTTAAGGATTTGTTTTTACGACCATTTGAATCATGTTTCAATTTAATTAGAAATTAATTTGAAAAAAAAAACGATTTTAGAAGCGTGAGAAGCCCTTCAATCTTTTTGGCGTTGAATTATATATTTTTTATGAGTATTGTGGCTAAATATCGAGAAAAATATTCCGGGTCAATTTTTACAAAATTTTAGCCAAAATCGTGTACCATCATGGTTTTTTGGCTAAAAACGCGTTCTGTGGTCTTATGTCAGTTTTGCATGATTTTTGGCGGCAAGACTCCTTAATATATGTGTGTGTATATATATATAATCAAATATCATCCATATATTTTTACGAGTTTCTAAATCTTATTTCGATTTAATCAAGAATTAATTTTGAAATAAATTAATTTTGAAATAAAATAGGAAAAACGATATCAGAAGCGTGAAAAAAGTTTTCAACTTTTTTGGCGTTGAATTATATATATTTTTATGAGTATTTTCGCTAGAAATCGAGGAAAAATCTTTCGGGTCAATTTTTGCAAAATTTAGCCGAAAGCGTGTACTAACCCCATCACGGTTTTCGGCTAAAAACGTGTTCCGGGGCCCGGCTCAGTTTTGCATTATTTTTTGTGCCAAGACTCTTTGAAATATTTATATTCATCTAACCAAATCTCAGCCACATTAGATTTGAGGATTTGTTTTTACGAGCATCTGAATCTTGTTTCTATTTAATTAGATAATTTGGAAAAAATAGGAAAAATAATATTAGAAGCGTTAAAAGCCCTTCAATCTTTTTTATATCGAATTATATATTTTTTATGAGTATTTCAGCCAAAAATTGAGAAAATATCTTTCGGGTCAATTTTTGCAAAATTTTAGCCGAAATCGTGTACTAACCATCACGGTTTTTGGCTAAAAACGCATTACAGGGTCACAACTCTGTTTTGCATGATTTTTTGCGCCGAGACTCCTTGAAATATCTTATCTAATCAAATATTAACCACATTGGATTTAAGGATTTGGTTTTATGTGCGTCTGAATTTTGTTTCGATTCAATTAGAAATTAATTTAGAAAAAAAATATGAAAAACAATATTAAAAGCGTGAAAAGTCCTCCAATCATTTTAGCGTTGAATTATATATATTTTTTGAGTATTTTTGCCAAGAATTGAGGAAAAATCTTTAAGGTCATTTTTACCATAATGAGTTTTTGGCTAAAAACGTGTTCCGGGTCCCGGCTCAGTTTTGCACGATTTTTGACACCGAGACTCCTTAAAATATCTATATTATCTAATCAAATCTCAAGCATATTCTATTGGACTAATATCCAAATTGGTCTAAACCTTTCCAAATTTACTCAATTTGAGCTTAAACCTTTAAACAGGACCAAATTGGACCTAAACGTTGACAAATTGCACCAAATAGGCCCAATTTGGTACTATTTAAAGGTTTAGACTCAAATTGAGCAAGTTTGAAAAGGTTTAGGCGGCCAATTTGGACATTAGACCAATTTTAAGGATTTGTTTTTACGAGCATTTAAATCTGGTTTCGATTTAATTAGAAATCAATTCAAAAAAATATGAAACAAAATTTTAATTAATTTATTCTCAATAATTTATAAGAATTTAGAGAAATTTAATCTTTTCAAAATTAACATTGACATTATAATGCACAATATGTAACTTAAAATATGTTTCAATCAAAACTTCCACACGTGACAAATTACTATAGTTCATTAAATAATATCCCTGTCAATTGCCTAATATATTCTTCCAAACAATGTAACCCTTCAATAAGGCTACCCGATAATGTAACCCTTCAACAAGGCAGATTTCTTGGGCTAACCGAACCATCAGCATTATGTAGGGAGCGACATAATTCTTCCTTTTTGTCATATGATTTCTGTTTGTATTGCGCCAAAAATCTCTTGTTAGAGTTTTCGCGGAGAATTCCTTATGACAGCGTAAGGGCGTGCCAGTCAATTTGCTGAAATTGACAAAGAGGTTGTAAAAACTAAATCTGGTGCGCGGAACAGCAGATTAAAAAATCAGAACGATTGTGGGGACTGGATCAAAGTCATACCGGAGCATCTAAATCATTGGATCCACACGAACTGCTTCTCATAACTGGGCCTCTTCTCTTTTCGGATCAGATTTGAGAGATCTGCTTTGATTGCAATTGAAATTGAAAAGAAAATAACAAATTGATCTGTTATTTCTGAATGAAGAACACGTGTAAAGTGTTTGTATGTCTGGAGACAAGATTGAAACAAGAGAAAAACACTAAAAGAGTGTTTGTTTGTCCTGAGACAAGATCTAATCAAGGAAAATATGAAGAACGAGTGAAGAACTCGTGATGAACAAGGTGAAGCAAGTTTGGTTTTTTGCGCGGAGCAAGTTTGTAGCTGCAGGAGCTGGTTTTTTATTTCTCGGGAGAAATGTTTGAGATGCGGAATCTGCTGAAACCTGAAAATGGCCTCCCTTTATATAGGGGACAGTATGGGCTTGAGCATTTAATGGGCTTGCCTTGCTGAGAAAGGCAAAATCCTCCTCCTATGCAAATGACAGCTTCCAGGAAGGTGCAGTGAAACTTCCTTCTCCTTCTGATTGCCTCCAACTGTTGAGGAGAGGACAAGACATGGACTAGGGCGCCACTCTGCTTGGATGGGAGATGGAGATCTGCCTCCTGGGTGGTTAATGACAATTCTTCCTTCTGCCTATCACATTGCAGCAGGCCTTCGTTGCTTCTTTTGTGCTGAAATCAACTAATCTGGCTAAGTAGTGGCCAATTGACATCACGATTTGAACTTTGAACACCAAGGCCACGAAATTACTCATACTTAGCCATATTTAGCTCTTCAAATCATAAAAATAATAATTAATTAAGAAAATGGCTTAAACCGGGGTGAGAAAGCCATATGTCCTTAATTGAAAAGAATGCAAAAGTTGCAAACGATCTCGGATTTAACCGAAATTTCACTAGTAAGCTTAGAATATCTCCATAAGATCATGGAAAAAATCCCAAGTTAATTCGAGCTCTCTATCATGGTGAATTTGGTTTCACTCCCGAAAATGTCCTTAACTGAAAACTGGGCATAAGTTTTTACTCCGATGTCAGAATGAGGTGAAATTTTACCAAGATGATCTACATAGCTCAAGGATCATCATGGTGTGCTTTTTAGAAGAAATCGCAGCCTCTAGCCTCTTCAATTGATCAATCTTACTATTGTGTCCTTAATTGAGCAAAATACAAGTTGCAGTTTCGCCTCCCGGGTAGGGGAAATGTCACGCCCCGACCCGGAAGTCGATCATGAACAACCGCCGTGTTACCTCGAAACACGTGCCGGCCGGTCACGCGCACCAAGGTTCCACGAAGCGACAATACCAGAAGAAAACGATGAAAACAGAAATTGATTTTAAGGTTTAAAAACAAAAGTTTCCCAATCAGAGTAAAAGCGGAATTGTCAAAAAATGCAAATACTGTAATAAAAACGCTCAAATATTAAAATCAAAGTCATATGAAAATATAGAAAACAACAAACTGAAATGTAAAACGAAAACGAGGTGTGAAAGATAATTGGAAACAAGACAACTGCCAGTGGGACCCATATCGTAGTGAGAAGTACCTGTATCAGCAAGCATCGCAGCCTATGCCACCGACTCGATCGCCAAAGGAATATCGAATCCTAACTACCCTGAAAACACAATAAGAATTGAGGGGTGAGTACACGAATGTACTCAGTGAGCGAACCACCCTCAAAAGAGGATCCGAGAGGGTGGGGTGCACTCACAACCAAAACAGTAAATAAAACAATTGTAACAAAATCAGTGATATCAAAACCATGTATCAGAATCCAAATATTTCTTTCAAAACCATGGGCTGCCATCAAAGCATATCCGAAGTGACCTTGGCCCGAGTCAACCTCAGGAACCGTCAGGGGCATTTTTGTAATATCATAATATCAGTAAAAACCATGCCCGTCCCCCTGACGTTGGCCTGGGTCCGGCATTGCGTGGTGGCCGCAACACACCCAGTTTAGCTCCCCCATGCACACGCCGAACCGGTACATATATATGGCGTGTCGGGCCTGGAGCGACGTACCATGTGGATCCAAATCAAACCATGGTCCGCCAAACGAGTCCAACTACTAGCTAGTATACCACCAAATCAAGTCATACGTACTCCCTGGGCTGCGTCCAGTCCATGAGTCCCCGTATGCTTTCTAACCGTTTCGTAATCAAAACCAATAGTCATTCATGCACCCAAAACAATTTACTAAAACCATTTATAAAACATATTAATAAAACAGAAATAAAACAATTCCTCAACGGTTTCTCTGTTGAGGACAGCCCACTCACAGTTCAGGGACTCGTACACCCCAAAAGTCAATCCACTGTGAGACTAGCCGGTGTCTCGATCAGCGCCTCAGTCGTCTGATTGAGCACGTGCAACACAAGAAAACCGTTAATATCAAAATCATAAATCAAAGTCATAATTCAGAGTAAAATCAACACAATCAAAACCAGGATAATAATCCAAATCAGTCCAATAAGATGGAATAAAATCAGAATAAACACATAACCCAGACCCACGGTCTAGTATCGAGAAGTTTAACGCGTCTAATTATGTGTTATATGATTTAATACGAGTTTCAGAGTCCGAATACACTTTCTAGAATTCATTTAATCATTTCTAGACGTTAGGGGCAAAACTGTAATTTTCACTAACAGTGGCAAATACGTAATTTGAATATCTTAGGGCTGATACGGTAATCCTTTAACCTTAGATGTCTGATTAGTGTGCTTAGATAAGCCAAATCCTTTTCTAAGGGTAAAGTTGTAATTTTTACTCATTCGAGGGTAAAATGGTCATTTACACTTATTAAGGTTTCATAACGTACATACATAGTTGTTGATGTGAATAACATAGTCGAATTCTCTCAAATTCACCCTTAAGGGTAATTTCGTAAATTTGACTACTAAGGGGTATATTGGTAATTTAGACCATCAAGGGTAACATGGTAACTTTACCCAAAAAGGATCACTACGGTAGCTTTCCAATTCCGAAAGTGTGATCTAGAAAACTAATTACTTGTATCACCCTAACAAGGGTAAAAGGTAATTATACTTATAGAGGGTATTTCAGTAATTTTACTCTCTTAGAGTACGATGACATTTTTTTACGTATTATATTTGTTAACCCTAATCAGTTGGATTCGAAATCGCAGCTCAACGGAATAGATTAGTACACTTTTACTAATTAGGGGTAACATGGTAAATTACCCACTCAAGGGTAAAACGGGAATTTATGCTCCTACGAACATTACCGAGTAATACAATAATTGATTAGACTTATTAACGTAACCGATGTCGTTGAGTTCATTAAATACCTCTTCTAAGGGTAATTTTGTAATATAGCATCCTAAGTACGATTTAGTAATTATATATGTCCAAGGGTAATATAGTAATTTTCACTTCAATTTATTTGACTCAATTCTTTATTCCCAAATTTTTCCTTATTTCCTTTCTTCTTCTTCTTTTTTTCTCTTCCTTTTTCTTTTCCATTTCAGTTTTTTTTTCCTTTTTTCCTCCAGTTTTTTTTTCTTTTACCGCTGGGCCTGGCCCGCTTGGGCTAAGGCCCCAACGGCTTGGGCCGCATGCCCTGGCCTGCATGTGCGCAGGCCCAGCGGCCTGCTGGTCTGCTGCCCTGGCTTGCCGGCCAGCAAGCTTCAGCCGGCCAAATCCCCGTTTTTTTTATTTCAATTTTCCAGCCATTATAATGCCCACAATTCACCAATTCTTCACCCAAAACACACTTATAACATACCCATCACCAAGATATTAAAATCAAACATAACACCACCAAATTCATCAATTCCATTAAAATTTAAAGCAACCCACTTATCCAAAAATCAAACTCTTAATTTCTTAATCCTCCAAATGCCCTTCTTAAGCTTCAATTTCCTTGCCTCAACCTCCCAAACACAAACTAAGTTAGAAATCTTTCTCAAAACAATTTCATACATGAAATTCTTAAAGAACTTAACTTCCTCTTACCTTTGCTTAAAACCCACCATAAACACCATGAAATTCCCAATATAATTACACCAAATAAATGAGCTTGTGGGGAAGATTCTTCTTCTTATTTTGCATGCTTAAATTGGTGAGGATTTGAGAGACAAAATTTTAGAGAGAGAGGAAGAGAGTATACGGCAAGAGAGAGAAAGTTCATTTGAGTTTTTGGACGGGGAAGAAGAGAAAAAGAGAAATAAATGGATTCCAATTATAATAAAGGTTAAATTATGAATTTTGCCCCCAAATTTTCATTGTTCTTCAATTTAGTCCAAAGCTTCAAAATTTCCTTCAATTTGATCCTCCACTTATAAATTCTAATTCTCTAATAAAATTCAAATAAAATTCTAAGTTAGTTGAAATTTATTTAGGCTTCACAGGAAAAGGGCTAGGCGATTTCTCCACTATGGTTGGTCGACTATATGGAGGAGGTATGAGGTTGAAAATCTCATGTCTCTCTCACGTGCATAGATGTTTCTCTTGCTGACAAACTTTAGCTCTCTGCCTCCTTCCTGCAGGAAGAGGAAAATATCTCTCTGCAGGGCAGAGGCGGCCTCTCCTCTGTATGGGAGACGACTTGGGCCTTGCTATGTATGTCCATGAGGTATTTTTCATCTCATGGGCAGATGACAAGCAATTTTCCTTTTTATCTGTTTGCCTCCCTAGCAGGCAGCAATATCAAAGGAAACTGCTTCTGATTGATTTCCTCTGCCACTCACCTAGGCAGGGGCGCCACATGTGGGATTTTTAATAATAATTATTCAATAAAATAATTATTATTTAATTAATAATTAATTAATTTCAGCCCTTGCAATTAATTTACAAGACTTTCCTAATTCAATT
Organism: Corchorus olitorius; assembly: GCA_001974825.2. Classification (NCBI taxonomy): domain Eukaryota; kingdom Viridiplantae; phylum Streptophyta; class Magnoliopsida; order Malvales; family Malvaceae; genus Corchorus; species Corchorus olitorius. Next base: position 3,570 of record AWUE01019628.1, on the reverse strand, counting down.
TGAACTAGGGTGGTGCAGAAACCTAGTTTCTTTAGGAATTTTGATTAAATCCTAACCACTCATCTTGATTATAATTATGATAAGATCAATTTACCCTCAATTGTAAATTGAGGTATAAACAGTTTATCAACAAAACCTGTGTTGCCCTTTAAAAAATTAGGCGAGAGAAGGCTCTCCAAATAAATAATAGCTTCACATTGATAAGAACATAATTTAGATGGGTTTTGAGTTGAAGAATAATAATGATCTTTACACTTGCATGTGACACTCCTCAATAATCCTTTGTGTGGCATCAAACTTTGTGTATTTACTTGCACCATTGGCAAACAAAATTTGATTGATACCTAGAAGCAATCATCAGAGAATGTGTCATAACCAAAGCCATAAAAAAATAAAGGAGACTTATAATCTGATAGAAGAAGATAAGGATGACGTGGCAATTTGTTGTAATCTCCAGTTGATGGATTCACAAGTAAATGTCGTTGAAATTTTGAAAAGCTAGGCGCAACAAGCCATGACATGAACCCACAACTATCATAGGATGATTATGGGGTGTTTTTTCCGGGAAAATAAGCCTCGAAATTGCGCTTTCATCAGCCAAAGAGTTTGATGATCCCTTGTCATAGTCCCAAGACCTGAGATAAGGTGAGGGTGAAGATAGAAGAAGCTTTTGGGAACTTGATTTATTAGGAGATTGCAATGCTCTGCATTCTAGCAAATGACTGATCTTACCATTCCCATTGTCTCCTTCAATACTTGCGCTGCCAAACAATATCCAACACTTTTTCTTAATAAATATATAAAGAGATTTTGAGAATGGAGTGATTCAGGATTTGTGGAGTTGGAGTCATAAACCGACTCTTCTTCAGGTAAGTCGAGTTCTTAATAATCCCTAATTCCTTCAATTTATATATGCATAGAATCTTTCTTTCTTTCTTTCCACCACCCGTGTCTGAGTTATGCTCACCATCCGGTATGTAGAGTTTTGCTCTGACCTCACCACCCGGTATTTAGAGTTTGTTGCTCTGACTTATCCGGATTCGACCCAGATCGCACATCCGGATTTGGTGGATGAGTTTACCAATGGGCAGTAACAATTATTCATGAAGAGATCTCTTTATATATGAAGATTAAAACATTATATGACAATTGAAATTTTACTAATTAATATCAAGATTAAGGACTCAACAAGTGATCTCTTTATTCATAGATCTGTATTTCAACTCAAACACATAACTCCAAAGACAAAAGAGCCTGCTGCAACACTGAGACAGAACAAATTCTGTAAGAATATTTGGCATTAGAAAATCCTAAAAGAGTTGCATAGCCATTTGCTGGACACCCACTTAAGCAATATTATTCAATAAAATGTAATTCATTACAATAAGCCTCCCATATCAATTTTTCAATGTTGCCTAATAATAATCTACCCAACAATGTAAATCCTTCAACTAGTCAGATTTCTGTTTGTCAACATTAGGCGAAACAAGACTCTCCAAATAAATAACAGTTTGACCAAAAGAGTAATCATGATTTTCAGACTTGCAAAGATTAAACTCCTCAAATTGTCTTTTTGCAACATCAAACCTCGTCAATCTATTTCTTCCATTGGCCAAAATAATAATTTGATTGTCCTTTGAAATGCACAAGGGAAAATGGGACATGTATTCAGGTTTGTATGGATAATTAAGCAATCTAGTCCAGGATTGCCCCACACCACACTCATTCATTACCCATAATTCAATAACATTGGACGAAAAACGTCGAGCAACAATAGATAAGCAAAGTCTTCCTTGAAGAACCCCAAATCCAGAACAAACACAAGGAGTATCTATATGAGGCAATGGCAACTCCAAGAACATCTCAGTATTCAAATCAAAAGCAACGACTGCAGAACCATTTACTTCCCCGTTATTTAGTACTAGCCAATTCAGGTTTCCGTTAACAAAATAAGATCCAAATATTTCTAGAGATAAACCCTTGACTAATCTTATAGGGGGAAGTTGTTGAATGATTCTCCAACAATTTTCTCTTAAAGAAAATATAGCAAATTTTACTTGTTTCTCAATTTCAATATGTCTATTAGGCGGCAAAATCAACCACGAACTTTTGAGACCCAAAAGCACTTTGTAATCATCAGATAATGAGTCATAACCAAAGCCATCAATAAATTTATAACTATGATGAAGAATTGTAGTTCTAAGACTAGGAGGCTTATCTGGTGGAAGACAAGGATGATCTGGCAACTTGTTGTAATCTCCAGTTGATGGATTCCACAAGTAAATTACGTCGTTGCTATTGTTAAAAGTTACGCACAATAAGCCATGACATGAACCCACAACTCTCAGAGGAAGATCATTATTTGCAGGGAAAACAAGCCTCGAAATTGCACTTTCATCAGCAAAACAATGTTCCTTCTCATAATCCAAAGACCTCAGATATGGAGGTAATCGTGAAGATAGAAGAATCTTGTGGGAACTTGAATTTGGAGATTGTAATGCTCGATTGAGTTGCATTCTAGCAAATGACTGGTCCTTTGAGATCAACAAGTTACATGACTTGGACAGGCATCTAAATCTTTCAAGAGACTTGACAGTCAATCGTGAGAAGATATCTTCCATGATTTCTTGAGGAATAATTACCACAATTGGCGCCATCGTCTTCTCCAAATTAGTTATTTCCTTCGATTCTGCTACTTACTTGCAAAAGGACGAACTCTTTTCAAAAGTTGCTCAATAACCTCTGGCAATAATCGGTACAATATATGCAGATGGAAATTGAGGGGAAAAACACCTAAATAATTAGCTATAAGAAAAAATTAATCCGAGAAAATTATAAGAATTTGTATACTAACCAAAATTCAATCACAGGTAACACTACTGATCCTCAAACTGAGAAGCATGTCTTTGATTAGGCATTGGATCCCCACGGCTGCACTTTTTTCTTTTTTTTTTAATTTCTCAAGGGGAGAGTAAAAAGTAAAAGAAAAAACAAGAATAGGGGAAAAATAGAGATTCGGAAATTGTGGAGTTGGACTTGGAGTCAAAAACCGACTCTACTTTGGAAGAGGATAATTTGAGATTATGGCATTAAGCAGTCAACTCAACACTTAAAATATATTTTGAGGAGATTTTTCTTTCTCCTTTTAAGTAAAATAATTTAAGTGTTGAGTTGAGTGCTTAATCTTAATTAATTATTTTGGTGAATACAACAAAGATAAAAACAAAGTAGAAGTAAAGCCACGGGGAAAAGCTACCCCTCCTCCATCAACTTGAAACGCCTCAAGCACGTGTTGGGGAGAAACACGGAAGACTTCATAACCCATCTTTGATAATTTATCTGCACAAAAATTGCCTTCACGTTACTAATCATTTAAGGGTGGAGAGGATTACATCCTCTAATTTTCCCTTACATATTATACAAACCCTTCAATATAGTAAACCGCCTTATCCCTAAATTAATTTGGAGTCAAGTTATTTTGTTGGAATTAAAATGATTGAAGCTCCTCATAGCACCTATTTTCATGATTTACAAAACTCGAATCCACAATTTTACTTAAATGGTATCGAA